>CAWUFW010005762.1:495000-682500 GCA_963921515.1 Calotriton arnoldi
ATTTGGGAGCAAGGAACTCGCTGAAGACTGGTCCAGGAGCTGCTTGGGAGCTTGTTTTGTCCCTGAGGCTCAGATCAGGAGGCCAAAAGACTAACCCTCTGAGTCACTCGGGGGTCCCGGGTTCAAGATAGAGTTGCAGGCCTAGATATTCTTCCCCAGGCAAGAGTGCAGCAGGCCAGTACAGCAGGGCGCAGTTCCTTATAGAGCAGCAGTCCAGAAAAGTGGCACTCCTTGTAGCGGCACAGTAGTCCTTCTTCCTAGCAGTGTCCCCAGGTCCGAAAGTGTACTGAAGTGGTGGTGTCCAATGTCCTTCTTTCATACACAGTTGTGCCTTTGAAGTGGGCAGAAACTTCTAGAGGCATACCTTTGAAGTGTACAGATGCCCTACCTTCCCTGCCCTTGTTCCGGACTAACTACAGGGGTATGCAGTTCTTTGTGTTGAGACACTACAGAGCCTATTCAGGCCCTCCCTCCTATCCTGCCAGTGATGTCCCGTGCAGTGGCAGGCTTGAGACATGTTTAAAGGGCTACTTAAGTGGGTGGCACAAGCAGTGCTGCAGCCCACTAGTGGCATTTAGTTTACAGGCCATGGGCACATGTAGGGCTACCTAACTAGGGCCATACAAGTGGTTTAAATATGCTAAATGGGCAGAAGTATATGTTTTAAGAAGAGAACACAAGCACTTTAGCACGGATTAGCAGTGGTAAAGTGCACAGAGTTCCAAGGCCAACAAAACAAATTTATCAAAAAGTAGTAGGAGGAAGGCATAAAGTGTGGGGATGACCCTGCAAAAAGGGTCAGGTCTAACACAACCCCCTCCAGCCTAACGACAGGGGAGTTTAATCAATACCTTGATAGACTTTCCTGCTTAGGCGATAGAACATGGACAGTGGCCCTCTACTTCAGAGGCACTCATCAGTTCTATGCCCCTTTGAACTCTGTTGGATGCCTCTATCTATACTCTCCTGAGCCACTGAACTGACCCACGGGGAACTCTCCTCATCTGTGCAGCACCTAACCTTAACTTGTTCACAGATACATCCCAGTTGGCAGACAGTACTACCATGGCAAACAAAAGTGATCTGGCTCATTACACCCCTTGGATCAGACTTTTGTCCCCAACCCAAGGAAAACTCTGCGACTAAAGACAGCAACCAACAGAGGCCCCTGACAGCTGTCAGCTGACAAAAACATCAAAGACAAACTGGTACGCGCCAATACAAAGGTGAAGAGATCAAAGGTTTCCATACAGACCATGCTAGCACTACCTCCCATTAAAGGACACCACCGATGTGGAAATTGCATCTCATGCTCGAGTACCATCGAAGGAGATAAATTTGAATACAGAGGCAAAAGTATCATACATGAAGAATTCACAAATTGCAATACTACCAACGTAATATATTGTGTAATATGCCCATGCCAGTTTGCAGACGTAGGTAAAACAACTCAGGCAGTAAAAAAGAGGATCACAACACAGATCAAGAATTAAATGCAAAGTCCAGAATGCACCCATGGTACAACATTGCGAAGAAAAAAGACATGGGACACAAGACATAAAATGGACAGTCCTAAAACACGTAAAAGGAAGTTGCACTGATTCCATACTATCGCGCTTCGAAGCAAAAACTATCCTACATCTGGGCACAACCGACAATGGACTCAACGAGAAGAGTGAAATAATGCATTGCATATGAGGAGCCAACTACATAACACACAGCACAATATGCATGTAACATACGAACTGATAGTTTTTCACTAGGTCCTGATGAATTGCCACTGATCCTCCAGACTATTAGGCAACAAACATATCGACCCCTTAAGAGTAGAGCGCAGTTATCCTGAACCATTAGTTCAGATAGTGGAGAAGTGTGGCTCAATGGTTAGAGCGGCAGACCCTGATGCAGAGATCTGGCCCGGGACCAGGGTTCAATTCCCGCCTCGGCGGGTCTTGGGCTCAATTTCCTCGGACCTGATAATTCTCGCCTTGGTGCCTATTCTAATCATGGGTCCCACTCTGCAACTCTGGGCAATAGCTTGCTTAATCTCCACAACGGCCCCAACAGCGCTGGGATGCCTGGCTTCACCCTGGGGGTGCCCAGGAGTGGACATTTCACAGGGAAAAGCCAGGAAGGGTTCCACAGCGGTATGCGTACAGCGCCAGGACACCTCTTTGGGGGTATAAGTGCGCTTTACAAGTACGAATTTCATTTCATTTCATTTCATTCATAGTCGCCACTCTTCCTTTTAACCAGGTGGGGAGCCAACCTGAATAAAAGTCATTCTTTGGACTACCCAACCTGTTTGAATCACTTTCCATTACACCACATCTACACTTTTTAGGTCCCTTACCTCCACTGCACCAAACGGCAAGGAACAAAAGATCTCCACCAAAGAGCCCCTCTTTGGGTGCCCGTCGGGACTTGCAGCGCCGACCGGACGAGGAGCAGGCCCAAATGATGAAGCATGACACCTAGCTTGCTGGGTGTGTGAGGGCCCTAGTTCCGAAAGGAGGAATTCCCCTCCCGCCAATTATTTTAGGGTTGCCATTTCTCTTTGTGACAATACACATTGTTGCTCTCTCTTTACTTCTCTTGACCCACCTAAGGAACTGCATACCCTGTTCTCTAGTGTTGGCTTGGGCATGTATGCTGGACCTTCCAAAAGCCCTTCTGTGCCCCTCTTGTTGATTAACATAAGGGGATTGGAAGCATTCAAACACTACTATGGTATGAGCCCTGGCATAATCAGAGAGGCTATATCAGAGGTCTTATATTATGAGATTGCTGCCATAATTTGTTGCTGCACTACATGGCACCAAAGGGACAAGTGGATTTTGTTACAGGACAAGTAGATTTATGAAGCAACCTGCCCCATGGACAAGTAGATATTTTATTAAATTCCACACCCCTGTAACGGACATTGTTAGAATTGCAGTTAGTATGACTTCTGAATCTAAGAGAGTTCTTAGATAAGATAATTTGCAGTGGACTTCCTGGTAAAAGGGCAGAATGCGCACTGGCCACAAGGGTAGTGACCCGTAATCCTGAGAAGATTCTACAAGGCATTTTGGGAGGTGGTGACAGTTCTTAGTGATCTAGTGGGTACCAGTAAGTTTCTTAAGCTAGTGTTTTGCTTAAATGAGAACAGAGGTTTGTCAAAACTAAGTTTGTTCCATGTAATGATACACCAGTTTCTTCATTCGGCACACTACTATGCTTGGTTACACAAATAAGTTATTTTCGGTCTTTTCTGTTTTGATCCATTAGGAATGATTCTTTGTGATTATTATGTACCCTTTTATTTGCTCCCTGAATCAAATGTTCCAGAGAGTGCCCATCTAAAAGTTTATTGGTAAGTATGACAGCTTCTTGTTTGTAATCGTCAATCTTGGAGCATTTTCTTCTTATGCGGAGAAACTGTCCAACTGGTAAATTTCCAAAGTGCGTGTGGGTGTGCACTTTGAAAGTGGAGGAGGCTATTCTTATCTGTAGGTTTTGTATAAAGTTTGATGACCAATCTGCTTTGCTCATCTTTGATAGAGACATCAAGAAATGGTAATTCATCATTGCTTGTAGTCATGGCGAATCTCAATTTGGTTTGGCTGTTAAGCTAATCTAAGAAGCGGGTTGCATTCTCCAAGGTGCCATGCCAGATGATGAATGCAAAAAGAACAATTGATGGACAGAATGCAGAACAATGTCATACATTCACCCCAGTACAGAGATCTGGGCCTAAATCCATCGTTTTTTTGCTCACCATGCCATTCCAGTTTGGACCCAGCCATATGTAAATCAGTCTTGACCGGTCCTAGGATGCTTGTTTCCGGTCCATGGAGGACCTGGCTTGGCAGTTCGGGCTGGACTGTTCCCATGAGGCACAGGGTCAAGACTGATTTGCATATGGCCAGGTCTAAACTGGGGTGGCATGGTGAGCAAAAGAATGATGGATTTAACCCAGATCTCTTGACTGGGGGTGAATGTTTTGATTTGTTCTGCATTCCGTCCATCAATTGTGTGTCTTATGCCAGATGATGAAGACATCATCTATGTATCTGCACCACAGACGTAGCTCCTGTTTAAAGGAGGTTATTATTCCATTTGTTCGAATCGGTGTACATAGCGACAGGCTATGCTAATCGTGAAATTGCTTCCCATTGAAATTCCATGCAATTGTAAGTAGATGGTATCTTCAAATTGAAAGAAGTTCCTTGTTAGGGCGAAGCACGCTAATTGTATAGTCCACTTGACTGGTGCTTCAAAGGCCACATTTAGGATGTCTTCAATGACTCGAAGGCTTTCTTATCGGTGAATGCTTGTGTATAAGGCTTCCACATCAAAGCACATCATAAGTTCGAAAGTTACATCAAACTCTTGATCCAAGATGATATTCAACAAGTTTTGTGTGTCTTTAATGTAGGACCTCATTTCTGAGACTAGTGGCCATAAAAACCAATCCACAAATTTGGAAAGTGGCTCGAGAACGGAACAAACTAGTTCTCCAGTGAGGAACATGAAACAGTCAGAGTTATTGGTAGCAGAGTCTTTGAAAGAGAAGAGTTTTAAGGTCCTTTTTAAAGATGCGGAAAGAGGTGGCAGTGCGAAGGTATGGAGGAAGTGAGTTCCAAATTCTGGTCGCACAGGCGGCGTGCACGCAGAACCATACGGCCGCCCACTCACAACCTAAGTTCTCTCTTGGGTGGTAAGAATGCTGCTGCGGTGCTGCAGCCAGCGAGAGCGCAGCTGGCCCCAGCCTGGCCAGGCCCGCCTCCTGGCAGATGAGGGTGCATTCATGTGCACTTTGGAAATGTCATTCAATGCCTCCAGTCGCTGTTCTTGTCTTCGTCTGTCAGATGCCTTCTGACAGTGATGAGTTTTTGGATACCGAGGCAATAGCCTCATTACTCCACATTCATTTTGAGTTTTTTAGTTGCCTCCAGTCTGTGCAGGTTTATGTTGCGGGTGCACCTCAAGATGATCCTGAACAGGTTTCCATCAACGCGAGTGAGGCAAGAAGGGAAACCCACCAGAAACTCCGTAGAGAGAGGTGGTACCAAGGAAGATTTGTTCACCTGATGGGACCCCTTATACACCAGATTAGCTGTTAAAGATGCTGACTTCCATGCTGACTTCCCCGGACCTTCTTCTTGCGGATTGTCGACACCGATGCCCCCGTGGTCCAGAGCCTGTGCACGCATCTTACAGCCTTCCGTTCGCCTTTGGTTTTGTGGCTGCGTCCCCCCTCTGACTCTACTCAATGGAATCCTGCTCTCTGGGTTCCTCGTCTGGATTCTTGACTTTGGTGACTTTTGTGCATCCCGCCATTTTTGGAGATGGTCTCCGTCTATACCCACGACCCGCCATTTTGTTTGACCTTTGTTCCGTTCCTTCTTCCCTCCCCACTCCTCCTGATTGACTTTACAACTTGTACATGTGCAATTTTTTTCCTGTTTATATCTCTTCATTGAGTGACTTTACACCTTGTAAATTTGCAATTATTTTCTGTTTGTATCTCTTATGTAACTCGTGTAATCCAAAGTCCTTACTATGTAACGCAACTGGTTCTTTTGTGAAGCGCTCCAACACCTTCGGGTAATGTTCGCGCTATATAAAATCGCATTACATAAAATTAAAATTAAATGTTTTATAGCAACACTTTTGACCACCCCCACATTCACTGACCCCGCCCCCACACCCACTGATCCCGCCCCCACATTCAATGTCCCCCCCACATTCACAGACCCCGCCCCATTCACTGACCCCACCCACAGACCCAGCCCCCACATTCAATGCCCCCCTCCCATTCACAGAACCCGCCCCCACTGCAGTTCCCATACTTTAATGCACTTCGACCGCTGCCTCGAGGCCATTTCTTACCTTAACTCCCCTTGTGCGTTCGCTCTGTTTGAGGCGGGGAGGGCTGCAGGGCCTGACACTGAGGCGGAGAAGCCTGGCCCTGAGGGGAGAGGGAGGAGTGGCCTGGCCCTGAGGGGAGGGCTGCAGGGCCTGGCAGTGAGGGGACACACCCGGAGGGCACCCCGCGTGAGTCCGGCTCAGAAGGCACCGCCGGAACAACAAACCGCGCGCGGGAGAAGAGCCACTCTGTTGATCCACCGCTGCGCATGCGCATGACACACGGTTTGTCACAAGTACGCATGCGCACGGTTCTGCTCGTTATGGCCGCGCATGCGCTGAGAAGAGCGCCGCACATCAAACTGTCAGATTGTGTCACTGAGTATTGAGCAGCCTCGCAGGGAGAGCACGGCCTGTACCGAGTCTAACCGAGAGGGGACGCAACCGGGACCGTCAACACCGAGAGAGAACACAACCGGGACCGTCAACACTGTCTTCCATCACACACAAGAAAGCCCCAGGACTGAACTACGAGCGAGGGTTAAAGAGGGCTTGATGGATTAACTGCGCATGCGCTGAGGACAGACACTGCCTCTCGCAGCGGAGCGCGGGTTAAAGAGGGCCTGTGGATAACAACTGCGCATGCGCTAAGGACAGACACTGCCTTTCGCAGCGGAGCGCGGGTTAAAGAGGGCCTGTGGATAACAACTGCGCATGCGCTGAGGACAGACACTGCCTCTCGCAGCGGAGCGCGGGTTAAAGAGGGCCTGTAGATTCACAACTGCACATGCGCTGAGGACAGACACTGCCTCCCGCAGCGGCGCACGAGGCGCCTCGCGCCACAGCAATCAGTGCTCTGCCCCCGTTACATTCAACAATAAGTGCTCAGCTCATAAAAACAAAACCTTTATTGCAGTCTAGTACTACTACTCTTATTATGTATAATGCTGCTAGAAGGACAGGGGCACTGTCTGCCCCACTCACCTCACGTGACTGGCTCTCTCTTAGATTGCTCCCTGGGCGGGCCCAAAGAAGCCGACATGTTTGCTCAGCAAAGACCTTGCTGCAAGGCGCAGTCTCCACCCCCTGATGGCGTGGAGGTAAAGTTAGCCCCGGGCGTTTTACATACAAGCCCGGGATCGCTAACCCTCCACGTCAATCAGAGCGTGGAGAGCTTGTCGCCCCACCCTTTCCCAACTCGCCTGTGACGAGATGGGAAAGGGTGTAGCAGGCGGGAAGCCAAGGAATCAAGTCTGCGCGGACTCGATTTCAGACTGCTTCCCCCGCGCGCGAGTCTGCAGTGGCAGTTGGAGTGGTGGAAGCAGCAGCCATTTTACTCGAGACGGACTGCTTTTAGAGCCGAGGCATCGCAGGCAGTCTGTCATATCTGAATCATCATTTCTGCAGTGCCCGCAGCAGCTAGTCCAATGGTTGCTTGCAGTTGCCACAGCACTGCAGGTTGCTGTACGGAGCAGGGCAGTTCACAAGGTAAGGCCCAGGCGGGTATTTTTTTACTTTATATAGGCCCGTTTGTGGCCTTGTCGTCGCATGGAAGGATGTCGGGGTGGGGAGAGGGGAGAGGGGTCAGACACACAGTGCAAAGTTTAAGCGTTTGTGCTATTTGGTGGAAGAAAGAGCTTCACTGCAGTTGGTGTCCTACATTAGTGTAGTGGTTAGCGCTCCAGTGCCCTGGGCGCTGGGGCGGATGTTCGCACCACATCCGCCGGCCAGGCGTGGCCGGCGGGGAGCCAATAAAGGGAAGGCGCCCGCTCGGGGGCGGCACTTCCGATGACACCAGTGCAGTGTGTCCATGTGTCTGGCGCAGCGCCTATAGCTAAGCGCACCGCGGGTGACCCGATAACGGATCACCACACTGGCGACGAGGAGGGCCGAGACCCTCGTGTGTTTTCCCTTGCCCATTGGGACCATCGTGGATCCCCACGGCGACGACCCCGCAACCTGCGAGGCCTCTGATCAGCCGGCCGCCAGACACGCATCGGAGGGTGAGTCAGCCCCCGCACTTACGAAGGCACCGGGGCACACAACGGGGCCGTGCGCCACGCTGCGCTCCTGCTGCCGATTCCGGCTGCCCCTGCTCCCCAGGCCACGCCCCTGAGTACCACAGCGCCGGAGCGCGCTGCCACGTGGGTTCGTCTCTCGAGGCCTGAGTGCTCCTGCCAGCAGTAAGGCTCTGCGCTGGCACGCGCTACCCTGAGCCAATGTGGGGAGTGTGCCCACCACCGTCAGCCACATCCTCCTAGTCTGCCGACCGGCCAGCCACGGGAGTCCGGCGCTCTACGCCCTCCACTGGCCGCCTCAGTGCCGTCGCGCCTACCATCCACCCTCTCACCAGGCGCTACAAGCAGGTGCCGGAAGGAGGCCTAACACGCTTTAAGGGGCGCCCAACAGCGACAAGGGATCTCCAGCGACTACAGCCCATACTACTCCGGCTCGGCAGGGTACAATCATGGCTGACGACGACCGCGGCCCTGCCCCCATCCGGCTGCCATTTCAGCACGCGGCATCAGGCGTGCTGCCGCCATTCAGCGAATTGGAAGACCCGGCGACAGCGTCCCCCCGCTGGCGGGTGTGGATTGAGCGCCTCAATAACTATTTTATTGCGACCCGAGAGGCGGATGACGCCATAAAACGCTCCCTCCTCCTCCATTATGCCGGGGACGAGATATTCAAGCTCTTTAAGCACCTGCCGAACACGGGAGTCGCAACGGACTACGATGCGGCTGTGACCGCGCTGGACGCCCATTTCGACCCACAGCTCAACCCGGATTTCGAGCGCTTCAAGCTGCGCCAAGCGCGCCAAAGGGAAGGAGAGTCCATAGACGCATTCTACGCCCGCCTACGTGAGCTTGACAGCACCTGCACCGAGGATGACCAGACCAAGGAGATCAGGGCCCAGCTCATCCAGGGATGCAGAGCCAAAACCCTGAGGAGCCTCATTCTACGCCAACCAAGGATAGCGCTGGAAGACATCCTCATCCTGGCACGGTCCCATGACCTGTCAGCGGCCAGAGCGAACGAGATGGACCTGGCCCTCACCAAACCGATAGGGCGCTCTGAGATCAAGGTCGAGAGGGCAGTCGCCATCAAGACAAAGACCAGGACAGAGTATCCCCGGAAACCGAAACCAGACGCGCCCAGGTCACGGTGCGGCTACTGTGGCCACGAGCCGCACGCAGCAAAAGACTGCCCGGCACAAGGGAAATCGTGCACAAACTGCGGGATCCCAAACCACTTCGCTGCTGTGTGCCGAGGGAGACGCCGAGGTCGTGACTCCAGAGGCCCGAAACCGCCATCTCGAACACTCCGACACCTGTCGGTAATGGAGGCATCGACACCGGAGGAGACGCAGAGACCAGGTCGCAGGTACCAGAGGCCAGCTGACTCGTCATCAGAAGATGAAGATGACGAAACATACCTCATATCATTCGCACAGGAACTCAAGCGACGCCGCAGGCCTCAACCGACCTGTGTAGTCCGGATCGCCGGCTCCGAGGTAAAGGCGATCATCGACACGGGGGCGTCAGTGAACGTGATGGGCCTCCAGCAGTATCGACGTTTACGTCCGTGCCCTCCGGTCACACCCTCAAAGACTCGGATATATGCCTACGGGGCGCACACGCCGCTACCACTAAAAGGGAAGATATCTGTACCGATCAAGACAGAAGGCCGAGAAGTCATGGCTACCATCCACGTCATCGACCGCGAAGCGGATACGCTGCTGAGCAGCCACACAGCGGAGGACCTAGGACTGGTCTCGTTCGCCAGAAGAGTCCAGGCGCACCGAGTAGATGAACTGCTCGAGCAATTCCCAGAACTATTCCAAGGCCTAGGCTGCATCAAATGCGACCCCATCAAGCTGCACATCGACAAGGCCGTCACCCCAGTGGCCCTACGACATCGGAGGGTACCGTTCCACCTAAGGCCATTGGTGGAGAAGGAGCTCGAACTTCTCGAAACACAAGGGGTCATCGAGAAGGTGTCCGGGCCCACGCCCTGGGTGTCCCCGCTAGTCATCGCGGAGAAGCCGAAGCAGCCGGGTGCCATACGGCTATGTATCGATATGAGGCTGCCAAACAAGGCCATCAAGCGGGAACGCCATATCACCCCGACGATGGACGACATCATAGCCAATGTCAACGGGTCAAGGTGGTTTTCCAAGATCGACCTCAACGCCGGCTATCACCAACTGCCGCTATCGAAAGAAAGCAGGTATATCACCACCTTCAGCACTCACCTTGGGCTCAGGAGATACAAAAGGCAGAACTTCGGAATATCCTCGGCAGCCGAGGTATTCCAGAACACGATCAGAGAAATGTTATCTGGCCTGCCTGGCGTACTTAACGTCAGCGACGACATTTTAATCCACTCGGCGACAGCGCCTGATCACCACAAGCATCTCCGGAACACGCTAAAGCGCCTAAGCGAACACGGAGTAACACTCCATAAAGACAAGTGTCAATTCTTTCAGCCCTCCCTAGAATTCTTCGGTTATGTGTTCAACCAAGAAGGCATCCAAGTGGACCCGAGGAAGTCGCAGGCCATCAAGAACGCACCCGCCCGACGACGCCCACGGAAGTGCGAAGCTTCCTCGGGATGGCCACCTACTGTGGGAGGTTTATCCCCGACCTAGCGACCCGAGCAGAACCTCTCAGGGCACTCACCCGGACAGACAGCCCATGGAAGTGGGGGCAACAGGAAGAAGAGGCATTCCAAAGCATAAAGGGTGCACTCCTGGGGGAAGCAACGCTGGCGTATTTCGACCCCGCAAAGCGGACAGAAGTCCTCGTCGACGCGAGCCCGGTAGGGCTTGGGGCAATCCTAGCCCAAGAGCAAGAGCCCTGCAGATGGGCAGCACTATCGTTCGCAAGCAGGTCCCTGACGCCTACGGAAACAAGATACGCACAAATAGAGCGGGAGGCGCTCGCCATCAAATGGGCCTGTGGCCATTTTCACCTCTACCTGACAGGACAACCTTTCACCATGGTCACCGACCACCAACCCCTTGTATCTCTTTTCAAAGGATCAGCTCCCCACCCTCCGCCGCGAATCGAACGGTGGGCCGTGCAACTGCAGTCGTATGAGATGGACGTTGTCTACCGGCCCGGGGCAAAGAACCCAGCGGATTTTCTCTCCCGTCACCCGACGCAACAGACGCACGAAAGTGATGACGAGGCAGCCGAGCAGTACCTCAACATGGTATCCACAGCGGCATGTCCGCGAGCCATGACCCTGGAAGACATCAAGGAGGCCGCCCGGGACGACAGCGTATACGGTCGCACCCTACACGCCGTGCAAACAGGATCCTGGAAGAACTACCTACATCAGGCAAATGCCTGGAACCAGGAAGACAGAGAAGGGCTAACGAAGATGTGGCGGGTGAGGAGCGAGCTCAGTGCAACAGGTGAAGGCATCCTGCTAAGGGGGTCCCGGCTGGTCATACCCCGAGCGTTGAGAGATCGAGCAACACGACTCGCCCATGGAGGCCATCAAAGGGCCACAAAGATGAAAACGAGGATGCGGGAGAAAGTCTGGTTTCCCGAACTGGAACAGATGGTGGATGAGCTTGTTCGCTGCTGCCCGTCATGCCAACTTACCAGTGCTTCGACGCGGCCGATCCCGGTCATCACAGAGGAGGCGTGCGAAGAGCCATGGTCCAAAGTAAGCATAGACTTTGGGAGTTTTCCCGACGGACGACACACCCTGGTCCTCGTGGATGCGTTCTCCAAGTACCCCATCGTGGACCTGGTGACTTCCACCGCGTTCACCCACGTGCGCCCCAGCTTAGAGAAAGCCTTTGCCATGTTCGGAATCCCGCAAGAAATCCGGAGCGACAACGGCCCGCCATTCCAAGGGTTGGAGTTCGCCACGTTCTTGCAACAACATGGAATACACCACCGGAAAGTCACGCCTCAATGGCCTCAGGCCAACGGAGACGTGGAGAGATTCATGCGGACACTGAATAAAACCTTCCGAATCGCCACGTTAGAACAGGCCGACTCGGAGAGGCGACTTCATGAATTCCTGAGAGAGTATCGGAGCACCCCTCACTGCACCACGCAACGAAGCCCGTGGTCGCTGATGCTAAGAGGCCCGAGGCGGGACTTGATACCGACATGCCCGGGGTGGGCATCCCCACCTCTGGACAGCCAAGCAACCCAAGCTCGGCGAGAGTGTCGGAATAACCAAGCGAGCGCCCGATGCCGTGCCACGCCACGAAGCCTGCGGCCAGGAGCGACCGTCATCATCAGAGACCGACGGCCAGGAGGGAAGTTCAAGACCCACTACGAACCAGGCACCTGGACAGTGACAGCCAACCGTGGGACCATGGTAACGGCGAGCAGAGGGAGAGAGAACGTGTCGAGGAACATCTCATGGTTTAAAGAGGTCCCCGCCAGACCAGCGAGGGAAGAGGAAACAAGACCTTTAACGACCCAAATCATCGAGCGACCAGAGACACCAGGAAGTGAACCAAGGCACAGTCCGAGGGCCGACGAGCCCAGTGATAACTCCCCGCCAGGTTGCCACACCCGTATTGCTGAAGACGACAGTCCGGAAGCAGAGCGTGGAAGACACCGAGGTCAAAGGTATGAACTGCGGCCTAACCCTCGCCCTAGCCAACGCCTGCGGGATTACGCATGCTGAGAACTGTCCCCTGAAGTGAGAAGGAAAAGTATCCAGAGCAGAGCCGAGCACCGGCAAGTGACTGTGTAAACTTTTACATGATTTTCAAAGTTTTGTGTTTTAAAAAAAAAACGAGTTGGGAAGGGATGTAGTGGTTAGCGCTCCAGTGCCCTGGGCGCTGGGGCGGATGTTCGCACCACATCCGCCGGCCAGGTGTGGCCGGCGGGGAGCCAATAAAGGGAAGGCACCCGCTCGGGGGCGGCACTTCCGATGACACCAGTGCAGTGTGTCCATGTGTCTGGCGCAGCGCCTATAGCTAAGCGCACCGCGGGTGACCCGATAACGGATCACCACAATTAGTGTGCATCGTTCCTTATTTCTAGGGTGTGGGGGAATCCAAACCTTGTCCATTCTGATCTCGGGCTTTCAGCTGTGGTTGCTAAGGAGTGATGCTACAATGGCAATGAAAGGGTAGCAGCGTGCCTAAAAGGGCCTCTCCTGCCCCGATGAAAGCTGCTTTCCCTTTTCCATATAAAGTATAGGAGGCCTGCTGTATGGCTCTCTTACAGTGCATTAAATCCACAGCCATCCTGAGGCAAAACACTAGTGGTGTAATATTAGTGTTCTGGGCCTTCAGAGATGCACTGTTGTGTCTCTCACTAACTCTGAGTATGCATTGAGCCTGTGTAGAACGGTGAAGGGGGAGTTTAGACTCCACGACTGCTCTGCACTTGATCTCTCTACTGAGAGTGCCAACAAGTAATGCACATGCCCATTTCTTTATAGAGGGCTTTCTATGTATAACTATCACCAGTTTTTAGCTGAGGCACGGGCAGATAATAATATCTGCTTGGACTTAAACAATGCGCCGAAATTCTGATGCAAAGATGAAGACCCAGGATGTCCACTTTTTAAATTAGTTTTATCGGTTTTGTAAAACATGAATCATTTTTCCAGTGCACATATTGTAATCGATCACCCAGGATGTCCACTTAACCAATACACCTCATTAGAATTCATTTGACAGGCACACAAACTTGTAAAACTGTACACACAGCACATCTTCATACTCACACAAAAGGGAGATTCACAATTGAAAAAAGACAGTGTTCATACTTGTTTCTCTTTCTACTACTTATTTGTTCTCATTTTTGCTCGTTTTTTTTAGGTCGAGCCTATATGCGCTGCAATAGGAAAACGACCTCTTGCAGCTGACCAGGACTTTTCACAAGCTCGTGCTTGTGGCATTTTTTCCAGCAATATTTCTATTGGTGTTGCGTGCGTCTTCCTTAAAAGACAGCACGCAATTGGGTAAAGGCGGGTGCATGTCCCGCCTTTCCCAGCAAATGTAACCGCCCACGGCCTATGACTTGCGGTTACGCGCAGAGCGGCATCTGTTTCCAATTATCGCGAACGCGAGACACGTTCGCGTTAATTAGAAACAGATTCTCCGGGAGGCAGAGAGGTTGGGCTTAAGCAGCCTGGGACCAGCGTGTCAGTCACCAGCGTGTTTAGATGCACCTCAGGATCACATGACGCCTGGGGCGCTTAGATGCAGTGCAGGCTCACACAGCGCCTGCAGCGCTTAGATGCACCGCAGCCTCACATAGCCCCTGGGGTGTTTAGATGCACCGCAGGATCACATGACACCTGGGGCGCTTAGATGCTGTGCAGGCTCACACAGCACCTGGGGCGCTTAAGATTAACCGCAAGCTCACACCTCGCCTGCAGCGCTTAGATGCACAGCAGGCTCACACAGCGCCTGCAGCGCTTAGATGCAGTGCAGGGTCGCATAGCGCCTGCTGTTTAGATGCACCGCAGGGTCGCATAGCGCCTGCGACGTTTAGATGCACTGCAGGGTCACACAGCGCCTGGGGTGTTTAGATGCACTGCAGGATCACACAGCGCCTGGGGAGTTTAGATGCACCGCAGGATCACACAGCGCCTGGGTTGTTTAGATGCACCGCAGGATCACATCACGCCTGGGGCGCTTAGATGCACCGCAGGATCACATCACGCCTGGGGCGCTTAGATGCACCGCAGGGTCACACAGCGCCTGGGGCGCTTAGATGCACCGCAGGCTCAGACAGCGCCTGGGTTGTTTAGATGCACCGCAAGATCACATGACGCCTGGGGCGCTTAGATGCAGTGCAGGCTCACACAGTACCTGGGGCGCTTAAGATGCACCGCAGGCTCACACAGCACCTGGGGCGCTTAGATGCACCGTAGGCTCACACAGCGCCTGTGGCGTTTAGATGCACCGCAGGGTCACACAGCGCCTGCACTGCTTAGATGCACCGCAGAGATGCACTGTGGGTTGTTCATAGAGTATGTTGTTCAAGCAGTGAGCTTTCATACCCCCTAAGCAAAGTGCGGTGCCCTGCTCTCTTTTAATCCTAGTTATAACGATTTGCACCTTTGCTCTATACTTTTTACTTGAAAAAATGTCTTGAATTTACAAAATGCAGTAAGAGCACGCCCTCCTCCAACCCTGTCAGATAACTAGTTAGTAAAAGCCCCTATCCCGCAAGTTTCACAAGTGTGCCAACTTCCTCATAGTGAATGTTTTCAGTTTGCACATTCCCACGCTCTCGGGTGTGCCACAATGTTCCACGGCAGGGCCCATAAACTCCTGCAGCCACTTAGAACAGAAGCAAATCCTTCTTTGGCAGAAGTTGTATGAGATGTATTTTTAAAAATACGTTTTACTACGTGCTTCGGCAGACCAGCCCTCGTCTTCAGCAATGCCCGGGCTAGTGTTTTTGAAACAACTTCCTCTGGGCCTGCCTCGGCCGGATGTTTTGCAAGAACTGGGCCTCAAGAGCTTTAAAAAGCAACCGGGTTTGTTTAGAACTTAAGGCATTGGTAGGAGCACACGGACATTCAAAAATAATGCGGGTGTGACTCCGAGTGTGAAGGTAGAACACAACACTGCACTTCGCGGAAAGTCTAAATCAATTCTTTTCAGACCTGTTACTCACGTTCGAAAAGCTACCAAAAACACATACATCTTGGACGCACAGACCTTTACGTGTGAGGTTTGGTTTGGTTAACAGGGACACAGATTGCAGACTACATTTTCAAAATCACTTATGGAACTTTATTTATTATTATTATTTGTTTCTAAGCAGTCGACATTGTTTAAAAGTATCAATGAGATGGGGCTGGATTGTTTTCAACAGTCCACCAGAACCATATATAGCAACTAAAACCTGAAAAGGGTGCAGAGAGATCTTTATCCGGTTATCACCAAGGGCATCATGGGAGGAGTGAAGAATGTAAGATTAATATTATTTTGAGTTTTATATAGCGCTAGCTAGACCCGAAGGTATCAGTGCGCTTTACATGTTACAGCACTGTCACAAATAGGTGATCATGGGTTTCCCTAGGCCGTGGGCTGGTGAGAGTGTATTGATCAGACAATGGGTTTCTGCTCATCGTGTTATCACTTTGGCCTACCCAAACCCGCAAAGCAGGAGAAATCTCAAGCCCAAACGGCTGTAAGGCGTAGTTGGGCTAGATTGGCCCCAGAAACCTGGCAGACGGTCCTAATGGACAACATTCCAAAATTTGCTGGTAATATAGAAGAGAAATATCAGCAATGGGAAGACTGGATTACCCAGTCGGCTGACATGTGTGCCCCTATGAGAACTATTAACAATAAAACTTGCTCTAGAAGAGCACCATGGTACAATGAACAGCTTTTGGAACTGAAAAAACAATGTAAGAAACTGGAGAGACTATGGAGAAAGGATTATGATCCAGCTCTAAAATCCAGATACAAGCTGCTAATTAGGGCCTATCATAATGATATCAAGGGTGCGCAAGCTAAATTCTTTGAAGAAAAAATATCCCAATCAGCTAATTCCTCAAGGGAATTATTTAGAGTGGTTAAAACGCTAACCAACCCTCATGAAAATACGAAAACCCTCCCGGTCTCAGTCGAAAGGTGTAATGACATAGCTACCTTTTTTCATAAAAAAGTAATAGAAATATATGACCAATTCCCAAAGGATAGTAACTCCAACTCTGATATAGGCACAGAGGTGGAAGGACTCTTATCCTTCCCAAAATTAGCTTATTTCTCCAGACTTGAGGAAGAAGACGTTTGTAATCTAATAAAAGGTACTAAATCTGGATCACCCATTGATCCAGCCCCGCCCCAGATTTTAGCTAAAGCACTGGAGACCATTTTACCCTCCATAACGGAAATGCTCAACCTATCATTAGACACAGCTTCGGTCCCAAAAGTTTGGAAGCATGCAATCATTAGGCCTTTACAAAAAAAACAATATGGATCCTACTGTCCTTAGCAATCTACGCCCCATCTCACTTTTGCCATTTATCAGCAAACTTTTAGAAAAGCATGTAAACAATACCTTGACTGACTTCCTGGAAACTAATGAAATACTGCATCCCACTCAGATGGGTTTCCGTGCCTCCCACAGTACAGAATCAGCACTGTTGGTGGTCACAGAGGAGTTAAAGGCACTTTTGGATGAGGGTGGTTCTGCCGCCATCCTTTTGTTGGACCTCAGTGCAGCATTCGACACCGTAGATCATACCACATTAATGGGGAGACTAAGGGAAATAGGAGTCCATGGCCTTGCCATGGACTGGTTGGCTTCTTTTTTGGAAGACAGGTCCTTCCAAGTGATGGAAGGGGACTGTTTTTCAGACCACCTTCCAATTACATGTGGCGTCCCACAGGGTTCTTCCCTTAGTCCTACCCTATTTAATATTTATGTACGACAGCTGGCTAACATAGCACAGGAAGATGGTGTCTCAGTGGTGTCATATGCTGACGACACTCAGCTGATAGTCTCCCTAACAGATAACGCAAATCAGCAGTTGAGTCACTGTCTGGAGAGAGTGGTAAATTGGATGGCCAATAGCCATCTGAAATTAAATGAGCGAGAAAACAGAGATCATGCTATTAGGAAAATCCACTATCCAGGCACCCCTGACACAGTGGCCCCCTTGCATGGGAAACCCACCTATACCCAAACCAGTTATAAAAAATGTAGGGGTCTGGATGGAGAACTCACTCACGATGGATTGCCAATCCAGGAAACTGTCAGGAATATGTTTCTCTCTGCTTAAAATACTAAGGAAGATTATTGAGGTGATCCCGGAACATCTGGAAAGAATGGTCATCCAGTCTCTTATAATCTCGCGCTTGGACTATGGAAACTCACTTTATGTGGGCGCGCCTAAATATGTGACGAAGAGACTACAGGTAGTACAAAATGCGGCAGCAAGACTCCTTCTAAAAATCCCCAAATGCACTTCGACTAAAGAAGCACTGAAACAGCTACACTGGCTCCCTATTGAAACAAGAATAAAGTTTAAGTCCCTATGCTTGGCATATAGGGCTGTTAATAAAAAAGGCCCAATAAAACTGAGACAAATGTTGTCCAGGTATATCCCGACCAGGCATCTTAGATCAGCTCAGCAACAGCTTCTTAGGACATCAAGAGCCAAAAGAGCCAGGTGGGGGGGAAGATCATTTGCCCACCTGGTACCAAAGATGTGGAATGCCCTCCCATATAAAATAAGAATTCTACCCAACGAAATAGTTTTCAGGAAACATCTCAAAACTTTGCTGTTCCCCTTGTAGACGCACTATGGATAGAGCTTGTAAACAGCACTCTTTAGCGCTGGGAAGCCCTCAGGCAGCCACGCGCTCTACAAATTTCTAAACATAAACAGTACGCACTGCAGCATCAGGACCCACCCATCGCCTAGGAAACCCCTGCATCTCATTGGTGATAATAGACTATGGAATAACCACCAAGTACCATCAACCCCTCCCCATCAGACCAGGAAATCCTACACAACCAGCGGCACCTCTGCATCTACAAACACACATACAGACTCCACCCATCTGTTTTCTAGGGCAACTACACAATGATTTCACCCAACAAACACATCTTTTGATGTATTCAATAATAGCGAGAAAGCAGCGTCCAAGTCACAAAATCCACTGCGCACCTTTCCTCATCCGTATCATAGTCAAGACCCTGGATATTAGCGGGCATTCAGAATCTGAAAACCAAAACGAGAGCATTCTTAGGCAAAAGTAACTGCAAACAGACTTTGAACACACAGTCTGGCACCCTTAACGATGCTAAATCCTTAACCATTCAAAACTCATCTGAGCCTCTCCCACTACGACTTGTGCGCACTATCAACAACCTTCTCCCGCCACCACGATCACCGATTAATGGCCCATCTTTATCAGCTAATGACTTCTAACAAAACTGAGAAGAAAAAAATTCTGCGCTATAAAACACACTTGCTACAATCATTACTCACCGCACGACCTGCATCCTTTTACTCCCCTTTTACACCCCAAAACATTCCCAAACACTAACTCATGCCAACTATCACTGCCACAAATCAATTTTGACACCATCTAACCCCTTTCACCCTTCACACCAAAAAAATCTTCTTGCTCTCCCGTTCATGTTCTCTCTTTTCAGGTATTTCTTTCCAACTTTTTGCTTACTTCTGGAAATTATCAAAAATGATTAAAATCTGCAGTGGTCCCATTTTTAACAACCATTGCTAATGCCAATAGGTCTGACTTTAAAAGAATATTGTATAGTACTGTGAAGAATTACAAGTAGATAGTGTGGGAATGGATATGTATTTTTGTAGAATAATATTGGTACAGGTTAAAAGGTCTTTGACAGTTGCACTGTCAAGCCAGACCTAAAAATGCATGTTGGTTATTGACTGCCTCCTCCCATCTTTGCTGCTGCCAGGGAACACCACCATAAAGAATCTAGTTATCTAAGACACTTTCATAACGTGGATGAACCCTTGAAAGTTCAGCCTCATGCAGTAGGATAAATAAACAAAATGATCACAGCTGTGTGGAGGGCAGGCCCTTTTTTGTGAAAGCTCACAACTTCTGCCCAATCAAAACATCTACTCCTGACTTCCAACATATGCACAAAGCCAAAGCCCCTCTCTAGTGATGCTCACATAATTGTCTGGCGACTGTTGCATTTTCAAGCCAGACCATAACAAGCATTGCCATAGCCAATAGGTCTCGTCTTTGGGACCTTATAAGTGTTTAGCCATGCAACAGTTGCTGTTGTTGCACCAACGATATTGTGCTGCATAACTAAGTACTTATAAGGTCCCAAAAGCGAGACCTATTGGCTATGCCAATGCTTGTTATCTTTTCCTAGTCACATGACTGAAGAGAGGCCTCAGAGGTCAGAACCCGTAGGTCTATCTCTTTAACACCTTCTACCTTATAAGAAAGAGGATATAAAACGGAAACACAGTCTGTTGTTTAAGACAAAAACTACAGATGCTAAATAGCTGGAACTACATTTACTGACTCCTCTTTGAGAACTGAGGGATTTCACACCCCATACAATCTCTCTGATCCTTATAAAAATGTACATATTTGCACTTTAGTTTAACTGCTGTTAAAATTAGGCTGAAAAATGCAGCTTTTTATCCCATTTTCGCTTAATAAGATTTGCACAGCAAATGGCGACTAACCTCCTGAAAAAAAATACATCCCGCCAACCCCCTCCCAGGCCCAAGCCCAAACTCACCACTCTCAAACTTCACCAGCCGCCACTGCACTCTGGGAGCCCAAAGTTGGGGGGAAAGGACAGGCAGCAGAACAGGGGTGTAGTTACAAGGAGTTGGACTCACAAGAGGAAGAGTCATGAAAGGCAGAGTCTGACAGACGAGATACATATCTAGGGCCAGATGTACCACTGTTTTTTGCGGTCGCAAAAGGGTATTCAACCCTTTTGCGACCGCAAAAACCGGTGGTGGTATGTATCAACGCTATTTTGCGAGTCACACACTCGCAAACTAACGTTTGCGACTCGCTATTAGGAAGGGGCGTGCCAAGGGCGTCCTTTCCTAATAGCGAGTCCAAATGGTATGTACCATTGTTTACACTTGCAGTTTACCACCTATTTCAAGTAGGTGGTAAACCATTTGCAAACGGGAAGGGGTCCCCAGGTGACACCTTCCCCTTTGTGAATGGGTGCGAAAATATTTTTTAAGAGCAGGCAGTGGTCCCAGGGACCAACCACTGCCTGCTCTTCAAAAATGAAACTGAAAAGTTTAATTTTTCTTTTTTAAATGCATCCCGTTTTCTTTTAAGGAAAACGGGCTGCATTTAAAAAAACTGCTTTATTGAAAAAGCAGTCACAGACATGGTGGTCTGCTGACCCCAGCAGGCCACCATCCATGTGAGTGTTAGCCATTCCTAATGGGGTCACAAATTGCGCTTGCCTCATGAATATTGATGAGGCATGCAGTTTGTGACCCCATTGGGAATCGCAAACCGTGTCTTCCGCAAACAGGGAGAATTGCACCGGTGGATCGCCACCAAGACCTGGTATGATCCCTTTTACTGATGTAAGGCTGAATAATCGCTCCGTAGGAGATGACATCTTACGACTGTATAAATGAGATTATTGTTCTGATGGGTTGCTCTGGAATGGACGACAGTGCGACGGGGGGTGGGTTGGGGGAATTGCAGTTTTTGGGTTAATACTCCATCTGTATTGCTTTTCATTTTCTTCTGAATATGCCTGAAAATGGTCAAATTCAATTGATGTACATTGATGCTGCAGAAGTTTCTGGGACACAGAGCTCTGCATTATATGTGATACTTTGACGAATAAAATCTGTTTAAAAAAAAAAAAAACAGAGAGAATTGAGACAGCAAGGGCCAGATGTATCAAGCCTTTATCCGTTTGTGAATGGAAAAAGGCCTTTTCTAATGTATGAAAGGCTTTGCAGTCGCGATTTAGGTAATCGCAATTTGCGAATCCTTATTTCAAATGCAAGAAAGCCTTTCCTAAATGCGAACTGTGCATTTAGGAAACGCTAATTACCATCAACTTCAGGTTGATGGTAACCATGTGCAAACTGTGAAAAATGTACAAAAATGCATTTTTCAAAGTGCCATGTAGCAGCATGTGTGCTTTACACGTACACACTTCTTTTTTGGGGGGGGTAATTCAGGGGGGGCGGGCTTAGGCCCCCAGGCACTTGGCTTTGCATTTGCTAATTGCGATTACCAATTTGGTAATCGCAAATTAGCAAATGTAAAACCATTCATTCCTATGGGCCTATAGGAATGAATGGAGTCATATTACCTAATAGCGATTCGCTATTTACAGAATCGCTATTAGGTAATGTTAAGGAATCGCAAAAGAATTTGCAATTCCTACATACATTGCATTTTGCGATTCCAAAATAGCGAATCGGTAAAACTTGCTATTTCAGAATCGCAAAATGTTGGTATGATACATCTGGCCCCTAATCTTTAATGCAACATTTCCGAGCTGATTTTGGTTCCCAGTCCGGCAACATTGAATTAGTCACAATACAATAAAAGAGCTGCAAAGAAAACAGCTTAATACAAAACACCAGTTTTGGTTTTAGCTGAAGCTGATGGCTCTTAGCTGAATATGCCTAAAAGGCGGAATACATAACAACATACAACAAAGGGAGTTGTTATTTTAATGTGAATATCACGATAATAATTGAAAATATCCCACAGCTACAAAAGCGGAATATAGACTGAACTGTTGCTGTACACCGGCATGGCTGTGCAGACCTGCCTCTCCCCAGGGAAGGTTGTTAAGGACTCGTTTTGTAAGTAGGGAGACACCATTGCTCACTCAACTGCACCTCCTTCCCCCTGACCACCGCTGTTCGGATGCTGCATTGGTTTTCTAGCCATCACTCGGTTTTTAGCCTTTTGGTACAGTGGAACACTTCTGCCATTAGAGATAATTAACTCCAAAAGCGCATGAAGATGCACTTTTGCCCTTTTGAGATATACGCATCAAGACCATCACAGGCAAAGAACACTGTGGTTTCATGAAGCTGCCAGCTTGTCCCATTGAGCATTTAAAGTAGTAGTCTACTTTTGTGCGTGGAAGTGGTAGGTCATCCACCAAAGATTCAAGCCACAGACTTTGATTCCGGCAGCCCTCTTTCAATGACGAGGTTTCTAATTTGTTACTGTGGCAAATCCTTGGGGACTGGGAAGGAAACTAGAATATCTGCAAGACATTTTAAATACATTGATTGCAACTGTATGTATTCAGGAATTGGTGCCGCCCATCAGAGTTTAATTTTGGTTAAATTATAGGACAACCAGACTGCCTTCCCTGACCTCCACACACAGGCTGCTGCCCTTTTGTGTGTGTTTGTTTGGGGAACATGTCCGGGGTAACTTTGTGTCTGGTCATGGTAAGAGCAGCGCCACTGGCGGTCTTTCTAAGGCACACGCACAACTCTGAATTCAAGGCAGCAGTGCCGCCAACCATGAGCTCCTCACTGCCATGACAGGGACACTTCAGCAGCAGCTCGAAGCAGCAGGTAGCGGTAGCACAGAGTTGTGAGACTCTGAGACACACAAGTCAATCAATCAATCAAATAAAATCTTTATTCGATCTCCTAAATACAGATCATAAAAGCACAATTTAAATCAGTGATCAACAACGAGCCCCAGTTCATAACAAGTTAAAATCCTATAGCAAGTAGAATTATCTAAAAAGTACATAAAATAATTTTTACAGGACATTTTATCACATAAAGTGCATTATGTGCTTCATAGACCGAATCCAGTTAGTTTACATCAAATTACTCATTTCTACATATAATTGTTAGTTAAAACCATTATATCTTCTGTTAACCTCGCGCCTTTCTCCTTTTTGTACAGGCCCACAAAAAGGTGGCTACCGAAAAACAGACAAAGGGATCAGGTAGAGATTTTAAGAAGTAAAGTGCCACCTCGCATTGTTTAAAATTGTGGCGCCTTAAAATCGGAAGGATAAAGTCTTCTCTTCCTGTCTTATAAAACCCACAAAACAAGACTAGGTGCAGGTCAGATTGGGGGGAATGGTTGTCGCAGGGGCACAGCATCAAATCTGAGTGTTTGAATCTTCTCTACGTATAACCTAACATCAAGGGGAGGAGATTCAGACAAAATCTCAATAGTTCCTATCTAGCACGTAGTGGTTCGTGCTAGATAGGAATATCCTCCCTCTGGCCTAGGGGGAATCAAATGATATGCGAGGCCCTTCTTTTTTCTGTAATTCCTTTCCCAGCGAAGATAATGAGCCCTCCGCATAAAAATCTCAATTAATTTCTGTTTTGAAATCTTCCTGCATGCCGTTTAATCCTTAAATAATTCTCCCAACCAAATTGCCATCAATTCTGATTCCACATAACTCAGCCCTCTGATCTTATTGTAATGGGCCAATTTCAAACAATCTTTAATTATGTTTTGTGTTAAATTGACAGTGGTTCTACGCCATATAGAAAACCATAGTAAAATTGGCGCTAGTCTAATGGTATCTAACATATAAGGTAACCCCAATTCTATATGTAAGATATAATTTGAATAAGTGGATGGTAGGGTCACTAGGGACTTAAAAATTATCTTCAAGTTTTTGGAGACAGTCGGTAGGCGCCATACCCCAGACTCCTGCCCTTATGGGGCTACTGCCTTCGTCTTGGCCTGATAAATGTTTTTAATTGGGTCAAGGGGGCTAGCGCCTAACTTTTTGGAGAAGGCCTTAATAGCTTTGAGACTCCTTTCCATTCCTAGTGCTCTTGCCGATACCAGGTTCTCCCAAGTTTGATTTTTATCAAATAAGACTCCCAGGTATGGGAAGGACTCTACCACTTCTATTTCCTGGCAATCCATATGGAAGTGTGGGGATTTATCAGCTTTGCCAGATCCTGCTATAATGACGAAAGATTTTGTTTCATTTACTTTAAGGTCCAGCGAAGCCATGAATGATGCATATGTTGTTATGAGCCATTGGAGAGCTACCCCCGTTCTTGCAATTAACACCGCATCATCGGCGTAAGCTAACATTGGTAGGGGGTTGGTGTCAAACACAGGCACGTCCGGGGATGAGCCCGAGGGGCTGCCTCAACCCCGTTTGTATAGCTGGAAAAAAAGAAACGGGGCGAGGACACATCCCTGCCTAACTCCCCTAGCGATCTTAAAGGGCCGGGTACATTCCCCATTTTTGCCATAACAGACACATGCAGTGGCATTTACATATAGTTGGCGGATAAAGTTAATTATAAGTGGATCAATCCCCATGTCCTCCATTGAATACCAAAGTTTCTGATGGCTCATGCAGTCAAATGCTGCTGACAAGTCTATAAAAGCCATGTAGATTTTCCCATCTTTCGCTCTGGTATATTTGTCTATACATAGTGATAGGTTTAGACATTGGACTGTAGTGCCCTTTCCCCTCTGGAAGCCATACTGCACCTGCATTAAGATGTTATTTTCTTGGGTCCACTCATCCAGCCTGAATTAAAGGAGCCAGAAGTGTTTCCTTGGTGTACTGTGTTGTTATATTTCATATAGATGACCTAATATAGGCATGATCCTAGATACCCTAATATAGGCATAAACCTTAGATGCCCTAATATAGGCATAAACCTTAGATGCCCTAATATAGACATAAACCTTAGATACCCTAATATAGGCATAAACCTTAGATGCCCTAATATAGGCATGATCCTAGATACCCTAATATAGGCATAAACCTTAGATGCCCTAATATAGGCATAAACCTTAGGTGCCCTAATATAGGCATAAACCTTAGATGCCCTAATATAGGCATAAACCTTAGATACCCTAATATAGGCATGCTCTTTCACCTACATTAGTCCTCTACACTACACAATAACGGGCTCTTAGGATTGAACCTTTATCTAGTTTCAGTTCTGGGTGCAGAAGGAGGGTTTTGCCTTAACAAAGGCCTCCTATAACATCTTCGATGGGCTCGTATATTATGTGTGAGCATTATCTATGTACAAGGTTCATCTCTTACGTCTTCTTCAGTCCAAGAATGGCCCACACAAACTATACAAGGGACAAAGAAGCCCTAGATACTTTTGGGTATAAATACACCACATCTTGCCATAGTAAGTTAGAGGAGACCGCAACTTCCCGGCTGACACACTGACTAGAGACGCTGAGGTTCCTGCATGCAGACGCTCCAGCTAGCAGTGGTCTAACATCTCTCGCGGGGTGTCCAACTCGAGACCAGGACGGGGTCCCACATTCTCTCATTCTAAGGTAATGGAGTTGACTAGATCCTAGAGGGACTCTTGGCATAACACCTACATAGATGCTAGGTACATTTAGGTATATCTACTTAGGAAGCATCATAGGAGTATGCACTTTTATCATGTGTTTTATATCTATGTATTTATTCATGATTATTGCAACATGGTAGAGCTTTACCATTTCTTTACTTTCGTAGTACTGCTAATCATATATCTCTACTACTGTCTAACGGTTGTTACAGCTCATATATTCTACACGAGAAATACAACTGTTCAATAAATTCTTATTGAAACGCCCAGACTGTTTATTCTGTGTATCTCTGAGACAGACTTAAGTGAGCACGAGTTACTGAGCGAAAAGTAGTATATTGTTTCCACGATTCTGAGGGATCAGGGTTGTCATGTTCTGAGGTTGCCAGAAACTATTCTCTCCCCGATAAGAGGAGACTCTAGTGGCACTGTGAGCTAGCTAATACAAATAAGGCTAACATACCCGGTGGGGGTGTACAGAATCAGTCTGCCACCAGATCCACAGCTTATGTTATCCAAACGCGCAGATCATGTATAGGGCATATAGGAACTACACGACAGTGTCAATGTCTGCTAACGACGAGTACATAAAATAGGTGAATCACTAATGTTTACATTTCAACAATTTGCATAAAGGCAGTTCTCTTCAGCACGAGCATTGCCCAACTGAGCTGGCAAAAGACAGTGAGCCAAACTCTTGTAGCAGCTTTTTATGAAGTTGAGGTTTCACAGTTGCACAAATACAATTCCCCCTTTCTCTCCCTGTCAGCTAAGGGCACCCAGAGCACCTCTCTCCCTTTACCTGAGCTGTCCTTGTTTTCAGGTTTGCCAAGGTAGTTTGTGCGCTTCTTGTCTTTAGTAGCTGTTTTCGCTGCGTTCTATGGGGCTCTGACAGGAGTTTAAAAAGGGACAAAGGGGGGCATAGGCCTGAAAGGAAAGCAAAGCAGGGACTGAGGGAGCAGGAGTTAAGTCTGAACAGGCCTCTTGCAAAAAACACCAGGCAGGGTCCGATATGGAAGGCAACACTGTGTGTTCTGCGAGGGAAATCGGGGTGCTTTAGACAGGATGGGCTGTTAATTTCCTGGCACTGCTAGGTAGTGTGCAGAATCGGCTGGGAAGCATCACAATCAGATAAAAATACATTTCTAATAACACATGCTAAAGCTTTACCTGAATATTTAGAGGACAGAGACACAACCAGGCGTCCTCCAATTGGAGCAGTTAGCTTATTGACTAAAGTGAAGATCTTTACTACGGTGCAGGAGCCCTCCACGAACCATGTTCTTTGCTTCCTTCCGCTCGCACAGAACGACTTCACATGCATTCTGAAATTAATTAACGCCTTCAAGTGCAGGCCTTGCTTTTCTCTACACTTTTAAGAAGTGCCCTGGGGAAATGCTGAATGCAAGCCATGGCCAGTCTGGCTGGAGCCCACGGGTCGCAGAGACAGTGCCAGATGTAGACCCTCGGCAGGCCAGGGGTCGCAGCTGCGACCTCTGGCGCCCCCTAAATGACGTCCATGCGCTTGCGTTGTGCTTGTAAAATCTTTTGCATTTAAAAAAAAATCTTAAAAGGGGCCCATTACTTACTATTGGCTGGCTCCCACGTCACTTTTCTTAATTTGATTTGGCAATTTATAAAGCGCGAACAAATGCCCGAAGGCGTTAAGGCTCTAATGCGTTTAGTCTACTGGAGGGCAAGAGCATCATCCCTGAGCTAAAGGGACATTACAAGGCAACAGCCAGGTCTTCAGGGCCTTGCGGAAAGGAAAATGGGTTTCCAGGCGGAAGGAGATGGACTGAGGGAGAGTATTCCAAAGCTTAGATGCAGCCATAGCAAAAGCTCTCCCTCCCCATCTTGCACCAGAAGCCTAGGAATAATCAACAGATTTTTTCCAGCAGAACGCAACTGTCTAGAATTAACATACTGTTGAAAGAGATGCTTAAATCCCTCAGGGCCTGAATTGTGAAGAGCCTTATGGACAATGCATAAGGCCTTGAAGGCAATTCGTTTAGTGGCTGGAAGCCAATGCAGTTTCCGAATAGCAGCAGAGACTGAATGATATTTAGGAAGATCAAAAACGAGTCTTGCTGCAGCATTCTGGACAAGCTGCAACTTGTCAATGGCTGTCTTAATAATGTCCAGATAGAGCGCGTTGCAGTGATCCATCCTGGACATAATCAGTGCCACAGCCGCTTGTTTACACGCAGGAAAAGAAAGAAACGAAAACATCTTCCGAAGGGATTGACCTGAAGATTAAAGAACAGATTGTTATCAACCAGGACGCCATGATTTTTTGCAAAGTCAACAGGGCTGGGATGTTGCCCCAGCATTTCTGGCCACCAAGAATGGGTCCAAATAGATTTTTGGCTACCAAAGATCAAATCCTCGGTTTTATCCCCATTCAGTCGAAGGTAGTCAGAGATACTTACCATTGGCTGTCTCCCACATGGCTCCCAAATCACTCATTCCCTTGCTTCCTATTGGTCAGCGCCTCCTCCTCGACCCCATCTTCCTTCTGGCCTTCGCGTCTTCGTTGTGCCGTGGACCCTGATAAAAGTACTGCTACTGGTGGCCAGTGTCCTTCCACTGCAGGCACTCTCTCTTAACTTTTCAACATACACTCTTATTGTTGAGTGCATGTCTCTGCAGTCCATCTTCTTCACCCCCACGTGCTGTTGGTTTGTTTTTTTAACCCCCTTCCCGTCTTTCGCTCAAAAGTTGAGTGTCCCACTGCAGATATATGGGTGTTCAGTCCCTGTGGGAGCACAAACTGCCTGTCGGCATATGCATGAATTGGATGTTTGCTTATCACACACAATGGTCTTACTGCTTACACCAAAGGACTGGCGCCAGTAAGATTAGAACGACATGCGTATTCTAGGCCGTGTATCTGTATTGACGTACCGGGCAATTGAAGATCAATTGGGAGCTTACTTTCTCTGAGAGGTAAAGACATTTTGTTTATTTTCAGACAAAGCAGCACTGGCAGGGCTGTGCTACTCTGTTCTCCGAGCCATGCTATCTGTACCACATCCAAGTGGTTACATCCAGTGCCTTTGTTTTGGGCGGCTTACAATGATACCTCTACAATATACATGTTTATACTGATAGGTGGTGAAATCAATCACCGAATTGTACTGAAGCATCTTTTGATCTTGCAAGTTGCCCACCAATGTTGTGTCTGTTTATAAACAATAGCCATCTCGACTCTGAGGGACTAAGTTTCCCATAAACAAGGTTACATCAAGCTGGCAAAGTAAGAGGAGAGATGGCTCCAATGAGCTGTGAAACCCAGCACCCTCGTTTTTCCGCTTAAGTGAAGGCGGGGCGGGAGAAGTATGTTGTCCATATTCTTACAATTGGGCTAACATGTCCCTTTTTTCCCCACCATTTTTAAGTTTTCCACGTTTTAGTTCCAGTTCCTAAGCAATGCTTGTTCGGAGTTGGCATCTGTGAAAAGGAACCGATTATCAACTTAAATATATTGTTATTGCTATTCATGAAGGCTGAACTTATTATAGGGCATTTAGATAGATTTGTAATTCATGTGTTAGGTGAAACAATATTATTAGAACAGTTCTTTAAGCACAAATGCAGGGCATGAGAGCTGCAACGCACTCAAGGACAAGTATCCCCAGAATGCAAATTAAGGAAAAGGCATAATATGGTATTTTCGTACAGTGGTAGCATTGTTTTGTTAAGAGTACACATTTCACTAATTAAATGGAAATAGGGGAAACTTTGTTTTGCACTTTGTTGCACCCGTGTTCTTTGGTTATTTGGTGGTTTATTTCCCACATTTTATTTGTCCTTCTTCTCCCACCACCCACGACAGCTTGAGTACTTTTCTGGGGCACAGAAGATGTTTGGGACTGTTACCAATCATCTTCTCCTTACCTCCTATCACAAGCCGGGTCCTTACCCCGTCTCGAAAGGGTGTTATAGCTCATCCATGATCAGATATCGGCAGTGAGTCATCCAACCACAGGTCCCGCGTGCACTAGAGCTGCACGTGTCTTACCAAAATAAACCAGTGGTCAGGGAAGTAGTACCTTCTCGCCCACAGCACATTCCAGGCAGGATGGGCAATATGGAGCTGTTTGCACTCTTCTGCTTCACAGACAGACAAACAGATGTCCCTCTGCATCCCATTTGATTGAAGACTTTTCCCTGGGCCTGTGATCAGAGTGCCCATTAAGGGTTTTCACCCTTAAACTCCTTTAAGGGTTTTCACCCTTAAACTCCTTTAAGGGTTTTCACCCTTAAACTCCTTTAAGGGTTTTCACCCTTAAACTCCTTTAAGGGTTTTCACCCTTAAACTCCATTAAGGGTTTTCACCCTTAAACTCCATTAAGGGTTTTCACCCTTAGACTCTCTCGTTAGTTTAAGTTCTGGTTTGTTATGTTTTTGTCATTGCAGTAAAAAGACACCATAACATTTTTCTCCGTGCTTTACTAAACACCTGTTTAGATGAATAAACTGTACTGTGTCTACTTCTGTTTTATGAACTTTAAGTGTTCCAAACCTTTAGGCCTGTTGCCCCTCCTAGTTTATTGACCTTGACGATACTTGTGTTTGTACAGGCCATTATCAAGCCAAAGGAGAAGCTGTGGATTCTTTAAAACAGCTGATCACAGTTGCAGAGTGTTTGCAGACACCTCATATATCACTGTTTTGCAAGCCAACGCTCTCTTTGTAGCAGTAACCTTTTTTCAGGATCACTGACATTTCTGTTTTTTTCTTATTCCTAAAGTAGAAACCCACACAGTGTTTTTCTTCTTTACTTGAAGCTGTGTTGCACATGTCTAAAAGCATTGATAAAGCCAATAGATCTCGCTTAGGCAAAACCTATTGACTTTGCCGTTGCTTGTTTAGTAAGCTTTCCTCGCCCCTCTTTTTATTTTTATTTTATTAAATCGTTTTTATTTGCATTTAACAAGTTAACAATCCTGCCATGCCAGACAGACAGGTTCAGTTAAATAGCATTACATCAGTAGTTGAAACATCAGTCAAGCAAATGTAGACTTCGCCTATGAGGGACTCACTTCCCTCGCCCCTCTTTGACATGTTTTCTTGTGTAGTACTGTTAAGAGAACAGATCTTTTTTGGTAATATAAATAGGATTGCAGGCCTAAGTATTCTTTTCGCCATACATGTTGGTTGAGATGGCTTTCTTGATGAAACAGTCTCTATAAACCCCCTGATTGATTGAGACAGTGGTCATGGATCCCAATGTTGTCTTATACTAGCAGTTTCCACAACAGTACAGCATGGCAGGAATGAGATACCATTCCCAACCAATACCATATGTCCTTTGCATTCCCTTCTACCCCTTCATTGTGTTTCATTTTTTATCTGTTTGTAGCCTTATTCGTCCATTAGGAGAAAAACATTTTTGGTTGACTTGACTGACTACCTGTCTTTTAAAATGTTGTCAACCAACAATTTTCCCAAAGGCATTGTGGGAGGGAAGGGCGGAAATATGGCTTCGATGACTTGGTTCTTCGGTGAATTTTGCCTTTTATTTGGGTGTTAGGATATTGTTACGGCTTTATAAATCAATAATATAGATGAACACAATTCCAAAAGGGTAAGGAGTGGGGGCTGCGGCTTCTTGGTCTTGACAGGCGTAGTAAGGGTTTCCTTTTTCTCTCCACAGGTTTCTTGAGGGATGGTGCCACTGGCAGTCTCCTCCAAAATAAATAGGCACAATGCGATGTGTAAGCTACTCTATTCTATTACTATTTTCTCCCGTCACCAGGTCACCCACGATGAAGGATTCTAAACGCTCGGTGTCTCTTTTCTCTCTGCTAGGAGGATATGGTGGACCGGAGGGAGTGCCCAAGGTTATTAAGAAGTTCACAGATAAGTGCAAAAGGAGAAGGTAGGGAAGGAAATAAAGAGAAAAAAAATGGAAGCTTTGGATCTCTCAGTTCCTGTGCCCAACTTAAGGGAGAATTTCATATTATACTCCCCCTACTTGTATATTGGCACTTTCAAAGACACATGCATGGGCCTCCAGTTTTTCTCCTTTCCCCTTCATGCAGGTACTCCCCCTACTCACAATGATGCGTCCCACCTTGCTCAGAACTCTCACGGCACTAGGCAATCAATCAATCAATCAATCATGTCACTTATAAAGCGCACTACATACCCGCGAGGGTCTCAAGGCGCTGGGGGAAGAGGGGGGTGGTGCTGCTACTGATCGAAGAGCCAGGTCTTGAGGAGTCTTCTGAAGGCCAGTAGGTCTTGGGTCTGTCGGAGGTTGGTGGGGAGGGTGTTCCAGGTCTTGGCGGCGAGGTGGGAGAAGGATCTGCCGCCGGCGGTCGTTTTCCGGATGCGGGGGACTGTGGCGAGGCACAGCTCTCCTGAGCTACTGCGGGCTGCAGCAGTATCTCTGGCAATGTCTACCATTCGGTGGCGAACCCCACATAGCGGATCTCTTCTGCCTTGCTGCGGTCCTGCCGATTCTTCTCCTCCAGTGTGACGCTGACTCGAGGCTTCTTTTCTGATGTCTCTTTGATTTGCTGGTCTCGCTCCTCTCTCTCCTCCATGCTGGCGTCTTTCTCTTGTTCTCCCCCTTCTCTTGCGGTGTTGAGTTTTAAAATGAAAAGGCTGAAGGGCCAGGAACCATCTTAGTATGCGAGGGTCTCTACCCTTGTTATGAGCCATCCATTCAAGAGGAGCATGGTATGTATATAGGGCAATTTCCTGTCCTTCCAAGTAGTATCGAAGTCCATTTAATAGCTAAGGCTTCTTTCTCCACTGTAGCATTGTTCTTTTCTTGGGGAAATAGCATGCATAGGACAGGGTTTTCCTCTCCTCTCATCTTTTTGGGACAGTGCCGTACCTAAGCCAACTCCCAAAGCTTCTGTTTTGGGAATAAAAGGTTTTGTAAAATCGTGACTGCGAAGGATGGGTCTGAGGTGAGAATGTTTTGTACGGTATAGAAATCCAATAGGACCGCTTAGGAGGGATGACTTAACCTTAATTCTGCTTCTTTATTCTTTTTTAGATGATCTGTTAGGGGAACAGCTAATTGAGAAAATTTGGGTATGAATCTTCTGTAGTAGCCTACCAGTCCCAAGAAAGCCTGAAGGTCTCTTTTTGTTTTTGGGAAGGGTATCTTCAGAATGGCTGCAATTTTTTTCTCTCTGGGGTTAAATTAAGATTTTCCCCAATAAATGCCCTAGGTATTGTACCTTTTCTAGCGGCTAAGTGGCTTTTTACCAGATTGACCTTGAGACCCGCGGAGCCTAATGAGTCCAAAACATTACATACGGTTGTATGACAGAGGCAGTCATGTCTGAACCACGCATGCCTCTACAACGCGGTTCCAACCTCAAATGCGTCTTAACCATGCATTCCTTTACTATGCATGCCTTTACAATGATGTTTGTTGCAAAGGTATGATTGCTAAAGGAATATGTGTGGTAAATTCAAAACTAGACTATCCCAGCTACCAGCCCATCCACTCAGAACCACCTGGAACACCCTCTAAGCTCAGCCCAAAAATGTGCAATCCCTTAGGCCCCAATGCAGGCGATTTGCTATTTCCAAACTAGGCCCAAAACCACCCTTACTGTGGATCGATTTTCCCCAAAAATATTCATACACACAGCAGGCATCCCCAACCATAAGAAGCCGCATTCACCTGGAGCAACTGAAACCACCCCAAAAGCATTTCTCAAGAACCTCCAAAATGGGCCCATTGGATAAAATTGGACACCAGCATCTCAGAAACAATTGCTTTTCTACTAGTTCCACTTGTCCGATCCTTTGCAAACTTGGAGGGACACAAGTCCCACTTGTCCCCAACTACCTACCAAGCTGCATCCCGATCGATTCACGGGAATGGGTATGACTTTTGACCTAAAAAAACCCCACCTGCACCCATTCAAAAACAAGCAAAATTCAGCCAAAACAAGTCAAAAACCAAATCGCAGCCAAACCTTGCTAACTCCTATATGCACGAAACTGAAATGGCCCCTGAGCCCTAACTCGAGGAACCCTAGCCCAATCCAACACTAAGCCCTAAAAACTACCCTGACAACCCTGCTCTGTGCCTTAAAACCAACCCTCCCAAAAACCAACTACTCCACCCCCAAACCAGGCCCCAGCCCCTCTTACCTGTCCGCGTTGACCTTTCTTTCTTAACGCTTCCTGTTCATCTCCCTGCCTATCCGACATTCAGACCGCGCACTGCCTTAACCATGCATATGCGTGGTTAAGGCAAGCATGGTTCCGCTTGCAGGGAAACGACATGCCTGTCTCAGACCGCGTTGTTAAGGCAGTTACCATTGCATACGTGTTGTAGATGTGCTTCCCATGAGGGACTGTATATAACAATGTCATTAATATAGGCGGCAGCTTCCACTTCAGGAGCCCCTCCAGCGATGACACTCTGATGACAGTCGGTGTCCAAGAGAGCCACAATGGGATCCCCGTTCACTTTCATTGTATTGTATTGTATTGTAATTGCATTTATATAGCGCTTACTACCCCCGACGAGGCGTCGAAACGCTTTTTCGGCAAGTAGCACGCTACTCCGGGACCCATAGAGGATTAGTGTTGAATTAGTATAGTGAAACATGCAAGTACATTTTAAGTGGTGGCTAGGTTAGTCAGTTATTTGGATTCGGAAGGATAGCAGAAGGATAGACGAGGAAAAAAAGGTTTGTATTTATATAGCGCTCGTTACCCCTGATGGGGTGTTGAAGCACACTACTCTGGAAACCCATAAAAGATTAGTGGTGAATTAGTATTGTGAAATATGAAAGTAACTTGAGTGGTGGATATTAGTCAGTTATTTGGAGTGAGAAGGATAGTGGAGGGATAGAAGGGGAAGAAAGGTTTGCATTCATATAGCACCTGTTACCCCTGATGGGTGTTGAAGCGCTTTTCTGGCGAGTAGCACGCTACTCCAGAACCCATAAAGGATTAGTGTTGAAAATTAGTATAGTGAAATATGAAGTAATTTGACTGGTGCATATGTTATTCAATTATTTGGATAGAGGAGGGTAGGTGGCGGGATAGAAGAGGGAAAGAGGTTTGTATTTATATAGCGCTTGCTATCCCTAATGGGGTTTTAAAGCGCTTTTTTGGCGAGTAGCACGCTACTCTGGAACCCATAAGGATTAGTGTTGAATTAGTATGGTGAAACATGAAATTAATTTGAGTGGTGGATATGTTAGTCAGTTATTTGGATTGAGAAGGGTTGGGGAGGGGTAGAAAAGGGAAAAGGTTTGCATTTATATAGCGCTTGTAACCCTGATGGGGTGTTGAAACGCTTTATTGGCGAGTAGCACGCTACTCTGGAACCCATAAAGGATTAGTGGTGAATTAGTATAGTGGAATATGGAATTTGAGAAGTGAACATGTTAGTCTATTATTTTGATTGAAAAGGATAGTGGTGGGATAGAAGAGTCAAGGATTTTTTTTTTGAGGTCATAGCAGTAGGAGGAGGCTTTTGGATGAGTAAAAAGGGTTTTGGAGGGGAAGAGTCAGAGGAAAGAGTTTAGAAAGGTTTGTTTTGGGGGATCGGTATAGTAAAAGAGATGTCAGATGATGCAAGGAGGAGTAGAGTAGGAGAGAGTCTAGAAAGGGTTATTTTGGGGACCATAGTAGTGGTATGGGGTTTGGGATAAATGAGAGAGTGGATATAGAGGATATATTGATAGATGTATAGGGTGTGAGATAGGGTAGTGCACTGGAAAGAGTAGTAGAGATGAGACAGATAGTTGGGCTAGAAGATATATTGAGAGAGGTATAGGCTGAGAAATAGGGTAGTGCATTGGAAATGCTAAATTAGAAGAAAGTGATAAATATATAGATCCATAAGTACATTGAAAGTATATAGATGCATAAAGGAGGTAAGTATATGTAGATTAAAGATATTGATAGAGGCACAGGATGAGAAATAGGGTAGTGCATTGGATATGCTTTTTCAGGAGAAAAGTAACAGACACACAGATCCAAGTACATGGAAGGTACATAGATGCACAATGGAAGCAAGTACATGTAGACCAAAGATGATTTTTTTTTTTTTTTTTATTTTTATTAACAACATAATTATTCTACATGTTTATACAAAGCAATACACAAAGATAGGTACATATCTATAGTGAAATAAATGCTTATATAGAGAGGGATATGCTGTAAATTTCTGTTTGCGTATATGGTGCTTATTTGGGGAAGAGCCAATTCTTGAGTCGTTTTCTGAAGATAAGGTGGTTGTCAGTGGATCTTATGTTGGGGGGTAATGAGTTCCATAGTTTGGCTGCTTGAACAGAGAAGAATGTGCCACCCATGGTTTTTTTCTTGTATCTTGGGATTTTGAGGCAAGATGCCCCTTTAGATCGGAGGTTCCTTTGTTGAATGTGTTTGGTGATTTTATTCCTGATGAAGAGCGGTCCCATTCCATGTAGTGCTTTGTGGGTGATACAAAGTAGCTTGTACGTGGATCTTCTGGCAACCGGTAACCAATGCAGGGCTTTCAAGGCAGGTGAGATGTGGTCTCCCGGTTTGATATGCAAGAGTAGTCTGGCAGCCGAGTTCTGAATCCGTTGTAGTCTTTTCATGGTCGATAAAAAGGTGATCCGTGGTAGAGGCTATTGGCGTAATCAAGTTTGGACAGAACAAGGGAGATGGTAGCTTGGACCTTGTGTGGAAATCCCAAATGAGGGAAAATTTGTCGCAGTGTTTTTATAGTGACAAAGCTTGATCTTGCTAGTTTGTCCACTTGGGCATTCATCAAGAGGTTGGAGTCCATGGTCATTCCGAGGTTTCTAACTTCCTTCGATTCTTTAGGCGGTGATCCCAGTTCATCAGGCCAGGCGGCAAGCGGGTCATAATGTTTCCAATCGCCACACGTGAGTATTTCCGTTTTGGAAGCATTCACTTTGAGATGGCTCCAAGTCATCCACTGATCCACGGCTCTGAGACAACTGAAAATTGGGGATTTTCCAATGTCTTTGGGGCATTCCAGTTGAAGAAGTATTTGTGTGTCATCTGCATAGTTGTAGCACGTGAGGTGAAATTGAATGATCAGTACCGGTAATGACTTCATGTAGATGTTGAAAAGCATGGGCGAGATGATAGAGACTTGAGGGACCCCTGCTTTTGTGGAGTACGGTTTGGACGAGAAAGGTGGGGTATGGATGACATTAGTACTGTTTCGAAGGTAGGACGCGATCCAGTCTAGAGCAGTCCCCTCTATGCCGGCTTCATAGTCTTTGTTTCAGAGTGTCATGGTCAACCGTGTCAAAGGCAGCCGAGAGGTCCAAGAGGAGTAGCGCAGCAACCCTTTTGCGGTCTACTGTATTATTTAGGTCATCCCAGATGGCAAGGAGGGCAGATTCAGTGCCTCTTCCCGGATGGAATCCTGTTTGAAAGTCTGAAAGTATGTCATTCTCTTCAATGAATTGTGACATCTGTGCGAACGCTGCTCTTTCTATCAGTTTGCCCAGGAAAGGTCCATTTGTAATGGGTCTGTAGTTGTCAGGGTTCAGCGGATCCAAGTTTGTTTTTTTCAGTAAAGGGCGTATGTGTGACTTTTGGAGTTATTCTGTAAATAGTCCGGTAGTTAAGGAATCGTTGATGATTCTTCTTACTGGAGTGGCAGCAGAGGTTGTTAAAAGAATTGTCTTGAAAGTTTGTGGTGGACACGGGTCAGAAGGGCTGCCGGCAGGCCTGCTTGCTTTGACCAGGTCCATAAATTCATCGTGTGAGATGTGTTGGAAGGAACAGAGAGGCTGGGTTATAGTATTCTTGGGTTGTTGTTTTGTACAAGGGTTAGTGCTGGTGCTTTGTTTCTGTTTTAAGTATGAGTCCAGTGTGTCTGCTTTGTCTGTGTAATGATTTGCCAGTTTGTCTGTGAAATCTTGAGTAACAGGATGAATTCCTTCTAGGCAATTTGGTGAGCGAAATTCATTAAGTATTTTATTGAATTCTTTATTTGCACATTTAGCAGTTTGAATTGTGTCTGAATAGTACCTTTTCTTAGCTTTTTTGATTGCTGACTTGTATAATCTGTTAATTTTCTGTAGGTGAAGTTTGTCTTGTTTGGCGTTTGTTTTGAGCAAGGTACGTTCCAGCTTTCTAATTTGTTGTTTTATGTCTTTTATCTCTGTTTCTCCAAGGCGCTTTTTTTCTTTTGTTCTGTTGTGTGGTTTTGAGGGGTATCAGGATGTCAAAAGCTTCCTGTAGCCACTTATATATCTTTTGAACAGAATGTATTGTTTCCAGATTTGTACTGGATGTTAGTTGTGTTTCTAAGTGTTCCAAATTGAGTTTGTTCCGAAGCCGATAGGTGGATGGATGTAAGGTAGTTTTAGGTGAGTCGCTTAGTGTTGTTTTATGTTGGAAAGCAAGCAAGTGGTGGTCTGACCATGTGACTGGAGTTATAGTTTGAAAGGTAACTAGTTCAGTATTAGCAAAAATGACATCTAGGATATGTCCAGCGATGTGTGTGGGTTTGTGGACAATCTGATGCAGGTTCAGTGCATCTAGGCCAGTGATTATTGTTTTCGGATGGGTCATATTGGGTTTGTCAAACCAAATGTTGAGGTCCCCCAGAACGCATAGGTTGGAGTGTATTGTTATCAGGTTTGAAACTGTGTCTAGAAGTGCGTCTGGGAATGTCGCCTTGCTAGGTGGAGGTCTGTAAAGGAGCAGTAAGTTACAGGAGGAAGATGGTGTAGGATTGCATCTGGTGAGAAGAGCCTCACAATTCTTTATGGTGATGTCTTCAACTTTAGTGATATGTAATGTTTGTCTGAACACAACAGCTAGACCACCTCCTTTTTTGCCTTTACGATTTTGGGTGATAGTTTGATAGCCTAGAGGAACGGCTTCATGCAGGACTGGAGCCATATCATCTCCCAACCATGATTCGGTTATGAATAGTATGTCTGGTTTTGCATCGGTGAGAAGGTCGTAGATGTGATGTTTGTTTTTAGAGAGGGACCGAGCATTTATTAGTAGACAGTTTAGAGAATGGGCTTTGGTGACAGTGAGGTTGTTTTGTAGAAGAGTGATCAGTATTGTGTGGGTTTCTAGCAGGTGTGTTTTTAGTGCTGGTATTAGCTGTATGAGGATAGCAATCGTGTAGCTGTTCTGTATCATGTTCCTCATCCAACATGCTAAGAAGGCATTTTGATGGGTCTGCGTGTGTATGTGGTGGAGATGGTCTTTGAGAGTGAGTTGGTGTGCTGTGTTGTTTTCGTGGTGTAACATTGTTGTGCAGTAGACATGGGGAAGCGAAGTTGTGAGGTGTGGCACGTTGCTTATATTGTTTGCGTGTGTTTAGGGCGGAAGGTGTATGAGTCAGGGGTGGTGGTGCAGCATGTGGGTCATGTAGTAAGGTTCTAAATTGTCCAATGGATGAGAGCCGTTTGGAGGAGAGTTGCTGTGTAGCTGTATCAGTGTTAGGTGTGGTGGAAGAGAGAAAGCTTGGCATTGGAGTTTGTTCCTTTATGTCATTTGAAAAGTCGGTGTATGTTTGTATTTTGTGATGGTAGGTATTAAGAGGTGTTGCGCTTTGAAGATCTTGTTGTGCTGGTGTGTGTGATATGTTTTGTTTTTGAGGAGTAGTGAAAAGGGGTTCTGGTGTATTTGTTTCATGTGATGGATTTGTTTGTATAGTATTGTTTGTGAGAGGATGTTGTAAGGTAGAGGCGGTGGTGATGTGTTTATGATTAGAGTGTATGTTGTGTGTAGGAGGGGGTGAAGTAGAGGTAAGAGTGTTTGTCTTAGACTGGTTTGTTGCAAGAGTTAAAAAGTGTGGTGCCGTGCAGTGTATGTGTTGTGCGTTAGTGTTATTATGGTAGAAGGAAGAGGAGGGTGTTGGTTGGACAAATGATGGAAGGCTGATTATATGTTTGTCAGTGAGATACAGTGGTCTGTTAGGGGTGATTAGAGCAGGGAGTGCGTGTCTGAATGGGGTGTAGTTATGTTTGGTGTTGAATGGTGTTGTGTTAGTGATGAATAGATTGGTTAGTGGTATAGGATAGAGTTGTATACTGTTTGTAGATGACAGTGGAAATGTGTGGTAGTTGGGATAGGAGGGTGTATAGATGTTTTTTGGTTTGTTTTGTAGTGTATGCTGGAACATTGGTATGTGCATAGGGTTGTGTGTGGTGTACATTTGGTGTGAGTGTGTTACTCTGTTTGTGGATGTGAATGGTGTAGGGTGGGTATTCCTGAATGGGAAATTGGGCAGCATTTCTGGCCCTAGTCCCGACCTGTCTCGAACAGGCTCAAACAGGCAACTGCCCTTGTCCTCTCTGCCCTTAAACTCAATGCCCGGGCTGAGACGCCCTAAGCCTGGCCTTTTATAGCCCTATTAATCAGGTGACCCCTTCAACCAATGGGAACCCTAGCCCTAATACTATCCAATCACAACACCAGCCCTAATATCCTGAACCAATAGGAGACCTGGACCTTACAGCCAATCTGAGCCCTAGTCCAAGCAACCAATGGCACAGGAAGCCCTAGTCCCTACTTCCAATAGAAAGCCTAACCCTACTCTTAGTCCCACACCTAGTCCTGCAACCCATCACACAAGAAGCCCTAATCGCTTCCAATTAAAGGCCTAACCCTAGCCCTAGTCTCACCCTAGTCCCAACAACCAATCACACAGGAAGCCCTAGTCCCTTCTTCAAATAGAAATCCTAACCCTAGCCCTAGTCCCAACCCTACATTGATTGAGTCACAGACCAGTAAACCAATCAGAACCCTCAAATATCCAACCAATGATGACACTAACCCTAATCCAATAGAAACACCAGATACAAATACCAATCAGTGTACACATGTACCAACCAATAGCAGACTATATAAGGTCCCAGGGACATCAGACAAGGTTTACTGGCCAGGGAGTTGGAAGCTGCTTCTCTATTCAGAAATCTCCTAGGAGACTGACAGGCTCAATCCACACTTTTGACTTCTGCAGGTAAGGGCCTGACAAACTTGTCCTCTATGAATGAATGAATTTATTGACTGTACAATTAATTAAAATCATTACAGTAAGAACAATGGGCATTTAAAAAGCTAAAAACAGTAATAAGACTTCGATTTATAATGGATAAAATTTGCCGCCCCTCCCCAGCGGCCACGTGGTCTGTCTTCACCCAAATTTATAGTCTTGGTCGTATGACCTAGCGTCCGTTCATGGAGCCCCCATTAATCCATGAATTAATCTGCTTTACAAGTCTGTGAACCGTTCGCCTTGGCACTCTGATTGACGATCATAAATGACATTATCCTAGGGGGCCTACTGGAGGTGCAGTGACGTCAGTGTTTGTTGGACGACCCATCAGCTTTCTTCCGCTATATTTGCAGTACTCTTCGCCGGGGTTTTGTTGCATTCATTAGCAGCTTTTAGGGCATTCCTAATTTGATGGATGAGTTTCCCCAGTCTTGCTAGGGTCTTCGTGTTAGTGGTGGACAGGCACATAGCTGATGCTTCACTGCAGGACTTTATTCCATTAATAATACAGATCGGGGGCAAAAGTCGCTGACGTTCGTTATTAAAAATGGGGCAACAGCATAGAAGATGCAACCACGATTCCCTCGTATAGGGACACAATCTGCAGTTTGTTGATTCCCCCCTTCGGGCCCATGCAGGATTGAAATTAGCAATTCCTAGAATGGTTAATCTCATAAAGAAAATTTTGCTTCGGGTCTGTGGAGTGAGAGCCTCGCTTAAATAAGGTTGTGCTTTGCCTACCATATAAGAGCTGTTCAGCGGAGCTAGGTGGGAGGTTGAACGGAGAGATTTAAGGTCGAGGTCAAAGGAGGTTTCACACACTTGTTTATTTATGGCTCTTTTCCAAGCATTCAGGGGGATATCCAACCGCGGTATGCTCTCTTCCTCGATCTTTAATATTTTGATCGCTTTTCCTAGGCTAGTGTGCCAGGCCGAGCATGACCCCTCAAAAATAAATCTCAGTTGATGTTTTAGTGAATTAGCCGGGCCCTTAGTATCCTTAAATATGACTTTATGATCTCCACCTGGCATGCCAAATCTGGCCTCGCCAAGCCTAGCTCCAGCCTTAGCCTTGCTTTCCTTGCTGACCTCGGAATATGAAGCACTGATTTATAGGCTTTGGCTTGGACTGAGTTAAGGAAGGCGTCCTGTGACCCGGGAAAGGCCAGGTGACCATAACTAATAGCTGGAAAAAATTTTGCTTTTAAAACAGTCAATATTGGACCAGCGGACGGACTAAACAGATGATGGCTTAATTGCTTTAATAGGTTTATGACCTTGTTGGCCTTGGAACTCTGCTGTTTCAGATAGGTATTCACCTTGGCCCGTTCCGTCAGCCAGACCCCTAGGTAATTGTATGAGCCACCGTGTTTATATGCAGGTTTCCCATTAGCCACTGTGCTTTCTTTTTCAGATGCTAAGCCCCAAAAATGACGATCTTGGTCTTTCCTTGATTAACTGTCAAATTGTTAATGTTGTTAAAACGATTTAATGCATTTAGGGCTCTTTGTAGGCCCACCTTCGTGTGGTACATTATAGCTGTGTCGTCGGCGTATTGTAGCACCGACAACCTCACACTTCCTAGTCTTGGTGCTACTAGACAGGCTCCTTTTAAGGCTTCCCCCAGATCCGCTGTGTATAAGTTAAACAGGATGGGGGCCAACACGCATCCTTGCTTCAGCCCGTTCTCCGTGATTATTTTAGGGTACACTGTGCAGGCGCTGGTTTTAACCCGCACCCAGGTGTCTTCATATAGCGATCTTATTGCCTTTAGAAGGTTTGGTGGAATGCCCCAGTTTTCTAACTTCCACCATAATCTTCTACGAACAACTTTGTCGAAGACTGTGCTATAGTCCACAAAACAGCAGAGGAGTGGAGGATGGTTCTTCAGGGTTGCCTGAGCTGATAAGTGCGCTATCGCCAATATGTTATCCATGGTCGATGACTGTGATCTAAAGCCAGTCTGGTAGAAGGGTATAATGCTTATCTCTTCAGCCCACGTCTCCAGATCCTTCAATAGTAGGCGGGCGTAAGCCTTGGCTTCCAGATCGAGCAGGGCGATGAGCCTGTAATTGGATGGTTTTAGACGATCCCCTTTTTTGAAGATAGGGACCAATATGGAGCCCCTCCAGGAATCTGGGGTTGTGGCTGTCAAAAAGGTGTGATTGTAAAGCGGGGTTAGAATTGCTGCCCAGAAGTCGGGGGCCTTTTTGAAGACCGGTGCTGGAATCCCGTTGGGCCCAGGGGCCCCATCATTCTTCATGTTCTTGAAAATCTTGATGACCATTTGGGCGTTTATCTGTGCTGGTGGTGTGCAGTGTACCTCAGCCCGGGTTCTGTTGCCCATAGGAGGATTACCTGGGCTAATGGTCATATCTCCTGGTGTTGTACTGGATTGCCAAGCTCGGCCCGCCCCGGGGTTGGTCCCTTCTGTGCTATCTTTATTTAAAGGGGCAATTGCATATAGCTGCTTGACATGGATCATCCAATCTTTTTCTGCTACCCTGTTTTCTCTTGGAGCTCCTCGGCTGCTCAGCTGGTTTATGTGTCTCCAAAGTCGCGCTGGGTTCTTCTGCTTAAGCAGGGAGAAGACTTTGAACCATTTCCTTTCTATGTTGGCTTTTTTATATTCCCATAGTTTCTTCCTTAAGGCTGCCCTCATCGATGCAACCGATGGTCCCTCCGCTTGTCTGCGCCCACTTTTCTTTATTGCGAGGGCCTTACGCAAGAGCCGTTTGCTTTCTCGTATATCTTTGTTTGGCCCGGTGCTTCCAAATCTTGGTTGCCCTTTAATTCTGGGGCGTTGTGGATGAGGGTTCCCAAGATATGATTGAAGGTCCTCAACAATATTCTCCCAGTCCTTTATGGGAGAGGGCGACGGAGACAGACACCCTTCCTGTTTCAGATCCAGCCACATTTGGAGCGTGTTACCTATCTGGTCTGACCATTTGATCCTCCTCAGGACACTATGGGCCATATGTATGAAAATCGGAATTTGCGATTCTCAAAATGCGATATTTTGCGAATCGCATTGTGAGAATCGCAAAATACGATGTATCAAGAAAATCGCAATTATTTAGCAATTCGCCTAAATTCGCAGAATAATTCTGAGAATCCCAATTTGCGATTCTTTATTTGCGAAATTCGCTAATAAGGAATCGCAAAATGGGGAATCTGCCATTCAGGTGCAGCTTGATGACATCACAACCAGGAAGTGTGACTGCACAGCTGCACCTGATTGCCAGAAGCACAGTCAGAGCCTGAGGGGAGAGTGGAAGAGCACTGCACTGACATCCAGGGAGGCAAAATGAATCCCCAGGAGAAGGAGAAGGAGAAGGAGGAGGCAGGAAGGAAGAGAAAACCCAAATTCAGTGACAGGGAGCAGGAAGTCCTGATAGAGGAGATGGTAGGCAGCCATGAGCTCCTATTTGGGAAAAAAGCCCTGAACGTGCCAGAGGCAAGGAAGAGGAAAATCTGGGATGCCATACAGGACAAGGTGAATGCCATAGGTGTAACCCACCGCACTGTGGAGGACCTGCGCAAGCGCTGGTACGATATGCGGCTGAGATCTAAAGAAAAGCTGGCAACCAGGTTGGCTGAGGCGAAGAAGACCGGGGCGGCACATCCAGTGCTACAGAGTCCACGCCCCAGGAGGAGTTGGTGGAGTCCACCTTGCTATCGGAGAGTGTCAGTGGAGTGGCTGACCTGGACAGCTCCGACCCACCCACCACCAGTCAAGGTAAGATGCATGCCATCTGTCCCCTTCCACTCCACCACAGCACCCACACAGTTATGAGCCCCCAGCAACCAAACAGTTTTTCAACTCCAGTACATGGTGTTGTGTACACCCTGAAATGCATCATGGGAGATGTAGTCACATGCACCAAACAGTGTAGTATTGAGACACAGCAAGGTAGTAACAGTGACAGTGAGTTAGGGAATGCAAAATACAGGCAGACAGGATGTAGGTAATGCAAAAATAAGTAGATTTAACCTCTTACAAAATGAGAATGAGTACACTACAAATATTGTCTGTGCTTCTGTCTTCACAGCACCACTGGCAAGGCAGGAGGGCAGTGCAGGGCATGAGGAGGCAGATGTCACCGATGAGCAGGCAGGGGAGGAGGAGCAGGAGGCACAGACCCCTGAAATCCCTGTTGCATGCAGAAAACGCAACATCGTGCCACCACTACCACAGATGGAGGCAGACCTACAGGGAAGCGGAGACGAATCCCAGGCAGGCCAGGCCCAGCTTACAGTCCCACACAGGCAACAGTCCCCTGACCACCAGAGGGAAGGAGGAGGAAACAGACGCAGGGCAAGGCAGTCCACCAGTGCTGGTGATGAGGAGCAGCAGTCCGTGTTCTCCGGCCTCGAGGGCACTATGGTGAAGGTGCAGCGGCTGCAAGTAAAATCAATGCGGTCAATGCAGCGTCAGTTCCAAACCCTAAACCATCACATGAGCAACATGAGGGGTGAGATGAGGGAAATGACTGGTGCCATACGTGAACTGTGTGCCGTGCAGAGGAGATCCAACGCCCGCATGGACACATACAGCAAGGCGGTCAACCGCCTGTGCACTGTTACGTCCCTGCTGTCACGTAGGTGTGTCAGTATGCAGGTAGAAATGGCACATAACAGCCAGGATATGGCCACGGTCTTGGTGCAGGTGACACATGCTGTGGAACTGATGCAGGCGGCTGGCTCAGGTGGGACAGGACCCCTGCCCACAGGGGACAGTGAAGACCAATCAAGCCGCAGCAGCATTACACCACCAGTACCTGAGGTCAGACGGCGGAGCGTGAGGCAGGGGAGAACCCAGGATGACCCGGGGAGAGCAGTGGGCACCCAGAGCGAGGTGCAAGCAGCCGTGCACGCAGAAGATAAGGTGGCATCAGGGAAGCATGGCCATGGGTGACTTAACACATTGCTGTGGACTGAAGTGTCTAGGACACCTTTGCATTGTGAATTCAACAGTTGCAAATATCATTCACACACATTAGGTGTGCGTCAGGCTGTGTGCCAGAATTGTACTAGCACCAAATGGAATAAAAACACAGTTGTGCACCAATACATAGCATACTGTCATTATTACTCACCTAGAAATAGTTGTGCGTGATCTCCTGGCGCCTCTGCCGTCCGGCAGCTGCCCCAACACCACCTGCTAGTCCTGCACGAGGAGCCGGTCCCTCCTCATCGGATGACTCTGATTCGCTGAGCTCCACTGGGGTGCCCTTCCTGGTTGCTATGTTGTGCAGCATGGCACATGCGACCACTATCTTGCAGCAGGTCTCCGGGCTGTATTGCAGGGCACCTCCGCTCTTGTGTAGGCACCTAAATCGGCTCTTTAGGATGCCAAAAGTCCTTTCAATCACACTACGGGTCGACCTGTGGGCGTTGTTGTAGCGGCGCTCCGCAGCAGTGGCTGGATTCAAGTAGGGTGTCATGATGAAATCCCTCACTGCATACGCGCTGTCCCCTGCAGGGTACAAATGAAATGGGTTACACACTGTCATCCCACTCAAGGCCTCAACTGTATGTGTGAATGTTAGCCATTTTATACCTAGCAAGTAGCCCTCACCAAACTCCCCAGCCAAGAGGCGACGGTGTAGCCCACTGTGGCGGAAAATGAATGAATCATGGGTGCTTCCAGGGTATTTCGCAACTATGTCCGTGATGACATGGGTGGCATTACAAACTACCTGGATATTCAGGGAATGATAACACTTTCTGTTCCTGTACACATATTCTGTCTGGGAGGGGGGGGACAGGGCGACATGGGTCCCATCAATGCAGCCAATTACATGGGGGAATTGGGCTATCTGATAGAACCCCTGCTTGGTTTGGTCAAGTGCCTGCTGCGTGTTAGGGAAATGGATGTGGTGTTGCATCCTCTGCATCATGGCATCCAGGAACCTGTGAAAGAGGCGCGACAGGCTACTCTGTGTCACCCCTCCTGCTGCTGCTATCACCCCCTGAAAGCTCCCAGAAGCCAGCAGGTGCAGTGAGCACAGGACCTGCACATGGGTGGGGATGGTGCGTGTCCTGCGTGTGGGGTGCTCCAGCATGGGCTTTAGCTCCTCAATGAGATCCATGATGCTGTCTGGGTGCAGCCTGTACTTTTCATGGATCTGCTCCTCTGTTTGCTGGAACAGGGTGATGCGTGCACTGAAGATCCTCTCTTTGCGTCTCCTTCTCTGGCCAGCAGCTCTGATCCTCAGCCTCCTAGCGATGATGTACAGCGCAGCCATTGTGAAAGCCCCTGTTGCATTTTGGGCCAGCTTATATGGGTTGCACCTGGTTACCACCTGCTCTGAGTTGGTGGTAATTGCGAGGTGCTAAATTGCGAATTTTGCTAATTCGCAGATAGCGAATTTTTGGTACATCTCATTGCGAATTCGCTATCTGCGATTACGTTATTTGCGAAATTCGCAAATCGCGTACAGCAATATGCGAATTCGCATAAAATATTCGCATAATCGTGCTCGCACATTTGTGCGAATCGCTATTTTTGCGATTCGCAATTCTGCGATGCGATTCCGTTTCATACATCGCAAAAGTCATTTTTGCATTCGCAAACACTGAAATTTAGCGATTCGCAGTGTTTGCGATTGCGAAAATGCTTGATACATATGGCCCTATGTTTTTCGTCCCCTCTTGACTCACCAATAGTTTGGTGGATAATGGCTGGCGGAACTTCCAGCTGGAACACCGCTCTTAGTGGCCTGTGATCGCTTTCCTTCCTATCTTTGACTTCAAAATCTTCCAATCTGGCCGCCAACACTTCGCTAGCCATGCTGTAGTCGATTCTTGAGGAGTTCCGGAAAGTAGGCTGAGGATCCCAGGAAATCGAGCGGGCTTTTTTCAGTGCATAGGTTGTAATCAGCTTATGATTATTAAGGAGGTCACAAAGGGGTGCTGCCCTGCCTGGTCCCCGAGGAGGAGATTCAGCTTTATCAAGATCCTTCAGGTTAAAATCCCCAGCTAGAATAACCTGGTATGATTTATATTTGATTAAAAGGTCATCTAATTTCCATGACAGGGCCTCAATCTGATCTTTCATGGTGGTCTGAGCTGGGTTGATATAGCAGTTTATTATCAAAAGGTACATTGGATGTGAATTGAGGTTCAGGCCTCTTATTTGTAAAGCTTGCAATCCAGGTGAGTTCAGATTAATATCTGTAACATCGAGGGCGCATTCGTGTTTAATGAAAACTGATAGACCGCCAGCCAGACGGCCGAAAAGATTCCTTTTTATGGCTGGGACAAAGTGTTCGTAATACCCTGCCATTGGAGAGCTAGACAAAGCCCAAGTCTCTTTAAGACAGAGTATATCACCACCTTCCAGGAACCGTTTCAAGTTTTCATTTTCACTGAGTTTACTGATCCCTGCTATATTCCAAGAGATTAGGGTTAATTGCTGCTTGTAAGATGCTCCTCGCCTAGCCTCTCCCCTGCCTTGCTGGATTTCGCCGCGGTTAGGAATGTTGCTGCCATCTTCTTGAGGTTCCGGGTTGGGCCGGGGCAGGGGAGGCTACGCTAATGTCCCGAAGGTTGTTTCTGCATGAGATCCTAATGCCCATTTGGACCCCAGGGGCCATCCGAGTTCTACCCTGGGATCCTGAGCTATTTGTCCCATGCAAGACCTACCAAGGGGCCTTGCCCCCATTATCTGGTGCTAGGACATGTGGATATTTTGGGTGCGGCAGCATCTGCACATCTATACCCCACTCGGCGAGTTGTGTAGAGCTGTTCACGATGGCTTGTTGTGTTTCTTCGTGCTTCTGGCCCACCACTGTTGAGTCACCATGTGTGTCCCCCTTCATACTCCGGAATTTCACCCATTCTAAGTCCCCCGTTTGTATCTGGTCTAGGGTGGCCAGGTGTTTAAAGAGGCATAGAATGTTACTCCTGTTCAGGATATCGTGCTGTCCTGTACTAAGAAACCTCGGGCGAGGACTACCTCGTGGACAACTATTGGTGAGCCTGGGATTTGGGCCGCTTTTCCCCTTCCAGGGGTGAGTTTTACCGGAATTGATCCTGTGCTTTGGCTTCCTTGTTTGATTGAAGGGGTACCTGCCTGGGACCACTTACTGTGTCCTTGGTTGCTTCTAGTGCCGGGCTGGAGCCCAGGTCTTGACTGAAGTGGGTTTTAACCATCCGGCTGCAGCGATATTGTGGCTGTCGCTGACTGAGGGATTATTTCAGGAGGTGTCGAACTTATTCCAGCTGTTGAGTTCTTGCCTATAGGCTGGTCTGGGCTTGCTAGTGGCATTTGGCCCTTCGCGATGGAAGCACTTGATACCATTGTGTGCATTTACTGGTCTCCCGGAGGCAGGGAACCCGGCGAGTCGTTTTTACCCCAATTTTTGGCAATGAAAATTGGATGAAGCTGAGTTGCTTTGGTATCCCCTTGCAGGGGTGGATGATCAATCTTCAACAGCTGCAATTGTCTCCCTCTTGCCTTTGTTTTTTTCTGTTGTTTCTTCAGCTTCTTTTTTGCTCTCCTTGATAGGATAGGTTCATGTGAAGCCGTTATACTGAAAGTATGTTCCTGCGAGTCTGTTGCCAGGGCGTCGCTACCCCCATGGTTAGGACTTTGTATGCCTTTGGCTGTTTTAGATCTACTAGCGGAATTCTCCATCGTATGTGCCGCTCTTGTATCCTGTTCGGTCCTGGTTGGGCCCCTGGTGTGTTCGGTCCTGGTTGGGCCCCTGCTGTCTGTCTCGCCCCCTGGAGATAGCTGTTAGCCGTCGCCTTGTCATCTGAGTTGTTTGAGATCAGCGCCTCCCTGCGACCTTTGGCTATCTTTACTATATCCACTAGTACCTCGGGGAGGGAGGCCCAGCAACAGGAACAGTCCCCCGAGTTGGAGACCAAGTACTGGGAGAGCCTGTTATCTAAATCCTCCACCCTGGAGCTTATGTTAACTAGACGACCTACAATAGCTTGTAGGAGGTCTATTTGAACTTCCATTTTAGATGATTGCCACAAAAGGGCTTTGTTGGTGGCGCTGTTTATCTCGGTCGAGGGTGTTTTCTCTAGATCCTCGTCTGCACAGACATTGCAGAAGTTGTGGTCTACTTTTGAATTAGAGACCAGTGGAGGTGCTGAAGGCAACAACAGATTTGGAGTTAATTCTAAGGTTCTTTCAATCTTTTGGCCTAGATTGTAGAGGAATGAGGCTGTAAGCTCCCCTGCCACAGGGGACTCTGGGTCCAAAGAGGCTGAATGGGACCAAGGGCTCATAGATTTTTGAGGTGGTTCGATGGTCTCCATAATTCGAGGGTCTGGCCTGTAGGCTTTGGGCTGGTGAATTTGCGCCGTCGTCACCGCCGTAGAAACATTTTTATTCAAAGCTGTTTCGTGGGTCTCGCTAGTTGTGGCGTCATGCCCCATGTCTATGAGTATAAGGGGGTTTTGGCCCTTAGGTGGGCCCTTGGACTGCATTGAATCAAGTTGCCCACGAGTTACGCCCGCCGTTTCCTGCTCACTCCTGGAATCCTCACAGGGAAGTGAGCCATCCTTACATATACTAGTATGGTCAAAGGGCGGTCTGCCTAGCCCTTTAGGACTGCTGTCTTGAGCCAAGCACAGTGCATAAAATGGTGCCCCCTGATTGGTGCTGGGGGTATCATTTTTCCTAAAGACGTGTATAATCGAGCCCCTTTGTTCAACGTCTTGCGGCCTTTCGTTTAAGCTATCTGTGAGTGATTTGCTCCTTGTAATCCTTGTACTCCTTTTGTTGGAGGGATGGCTATTAAGGATTTCCTCTGGGGTCGTGTGCAGTTGGCCCTTTCTTTTGGGACCCATTTGCTAAGTGAGGTGCTGAAAATACTCCTCCGGCTGCCCAACTGCCCAGTTACTCCAATACGTGTCACTTACGCAGATGCTGGTGCTAAGAGGGCAGATACACCTTTCACTGGTGCTAGATTATTGCCGGAGAGGAGCCTTTGGAAATGCCTTTGCGTGGTCGCAGTTGTAAACGATACCCCCCCATGTAAAGTTATCCCCCTCCCAGGCGGGGAAGCAGAAGCAGGGAACGAGTGGAACAGTGGTGCTGATGGAAGGAGGCAGACGGGGCAAGCAGGGCTCACAAAGCGGGTCACAAGCTGCACCTGACCTAGTCAGGCCGCCTCCGTGAGAACCGCCAAGGGCACACACTCACTGCGGCCGCTGCCTAATGGTGGCCGCGCTTGCCACCGCTGTCTGCCTGTTGCCGGGGCACGGCTCACCGAGGCTCACCTGAGTCGCGCCGAGCACTGCTGCTTGTTCGCTTGATCGATTTAGGGTCGGGCGCAATACACCGGTGCACCGCTGGAAGATGGCGCAGCACTCAGCCGTCCTTAGCTACCCGGCTGCCCGTAGCTGAACCAATGTTGCTTTAGGCCCTCCTGTTGTGGTGGGTTCGCCAGGCGTGAGCCGAGACGAGGGGCTAGGATGATGAACCGGGCTGAGAGCCGGGAGCCGGTGCAATGGTCCGATAGTTGGGCGTGCTCTTCCCTTCCTGTCCTGTCTGCTGCGAAGCTGCAAGGCGTGGTGCAGTCAGCGTGAAGCTAAGGCCTGGAGTCCGTGCTACCACATGTATATGAACTTACTGACAATTTGTTAGTTGAGCTGAGAATGAAAGGACTGACTTTGCTCGCGCTTACCGTGAAAGAAACTTGTCCTCTAACAATACTGTTTGTATTTGATATTTATTAATTTATATAGCGCCCGAATCACCCCGTATGGGGTATTTCCGTGCTTGGGCAGCGAGCTTCAGCCAGACGAGCACACCTCAGAAAAGATAGGTCTTTAGCAGCTTCCTGAAATGTAGGAGGTCCTGGCATTCGCGTAAGTGGAGGGGAAGTTCGTTCCAAAGAGTAGGGGCAAGGTAAGTAAATGCCCTGCCACCAATGAGTGCTTTTTTAATTCTCAGGGTGTAGAGAAGTAGTTTAGATCCTGACCGAAGGGGCCTAGAGGGCGTGTACCTTGCCAGTTTGTCAGATAGGTAGGAGGGACCCAAGTCATTGAGAGCTTTGAAAACAGTGCAACAAATCTTGAATTTCACTCGTTTTCTCACAGGGAGCCAGTGGAGTTTATTTAGAAGCGGCATAGAGGCCGTTCTGGGAGGGGTATTCGCTACTAGGCGGACCGCAGTATTCTGGACTACTTGCAATTTGTCCAAAGAAGCCTTGTTGGCCGAAGCCAACAATGCATTGCAGTAGTCCAGTCGGCTCAGCACTGGAGTGTGCATCAGTGTTTTTCGTGTGAAGGATGGTAAAAAAGGAAATACTCTTCTTAGGAGGCTGAGTATGTGAAAACTTGTCCCTGCGGTGGTGGTGGCATGTGCTTCGAGCGTAAGTCTTTGGTCAATGCGGACTCCCAGATTCTTAACCACTGTTTTTGGGTTGGGGGCCGAGCCCAGTTCCTCCGGCCACCAGCTGGGTGTCCAGCTTACTGCCGCGCCTCCAAACAGCATAATTTCCGATTTCTCAGCATTCAGTTGAAGAAAATTGGCCCTCATCCAGGCAGCAATGGTCTTCAAGCGCTCTGAGAAGATGAGTTGGATATTATCACTGGATTTATCAAAAGAGAGTAAAAGCTGGGTGTCGTCCGCATAAGAAATGGGACTAAACCCTAGAGTCCTCATTAGTTTCGCCAAGGGAGTAACATAAATGTTGAATAGGGTATGGCTCAGACAGGAGCCCTGTGGTACTCCCTTGGTTACTTTGGTGGTTTTGGATCTAAATGTGCCCATGGTAACTGTCTGAGTTCTGTCAGTTAGGAAGTTTGCCAACCATTTCAGTGCAGCCCCTTGAACCTCGATGTCCTGAAGTCTCTTGAGTAGGATTTGGTGCGAGATGGTGTCAAATGCCGCTGATAGGTCAAGCAGCACTAAGAGTGCTGCCTGACCCTTGTCCAGTGCCATTCTGATATGGTATTTGCAGTCCAAACTCTGTCGTTTTTCCCTCTGATTCCCCGTGACTATCAGTTTTTCCCTCCAAATTTCTCCTTTGCTCTGTGCTAAGACCTGTATGTTAAGCAGTGCACCCCAGCCACCATTTTGTGTTAACAAGTCAGTGAACCCAGCCCCCCGTTACTCCCCCCAGCAACAGGGATATTCTACATCAGAGAGTGCTCTTAGACAGCAGTAATCTTCTGTTCACATCTTCCCAATAGGCCGAATGATGTATTCAAAACTTTGGCTTTAAAAATTTCAAATATGAATTTGGTAATTCGTAAGGCAAACCTGGTTTAAATTCCAAGTGAGCATCATTACAATGTGTCCATCCTTTATTACACTTTAAATCCACAGTATAGTGTCCAGATGTGGTAGTAGGTCCAGCATGGAAAATAATAGCCACTGTTGTAAAAGTTTTTCCAGAAATAGATACTTGACTTGCAACGAAAGTTTTAATTTTGCTTTCCAGTTTTCTTCTATTTGCTCTAGAACGTTGTAGCATTAAAATGAGACATTTTCCATATCTTTCTATATGTAATGTAGACAACATCTCTGATTTACAATGCGAACATTTCATATCATGATTGGCTCCTTTTACTAATTTGTTAAAAGGTACTGATTTGCAGTCTGGTATCGTTAAGTGTATGAATCGTTCTGTGTCTATTTCAGTGCTGTAAGTAAATGAACACTGTTAACATTTATGATCCCATTTGTAACTTAGTCCAAATAAGTTTTCAATCTGTATTCCTTCATGTTCTAATACTCCAAGCATAATGATTAGAAATTCTTGTGCATCTTGTTGTATATTGAGAGTAAAGGTCAAAGAACCAGTACATATATCCAAAAGATGGTGAATACCAGAAGCAGTGTGGATTTTACTTCTGTCAGTTACCAACTGTTGAAATACATAATGTAGTAAAGAACAGAATCTTTTTTCACGATTTCCCATGATTTCATGATGAAGATCTTGTAGATAAAACACAACATTCAGAATCACATTAGCATAACAGTTGATAACTGAACTATTTTCCAACTGGTATCCTACAATGTCATCAACAGTTTCCATTTTCTGTTTCTTTATACCTTCAACTTTCTTTTCAATTCTTTTATTTTTTTCAACCTCACTTGAATCTTTGACATATTTCTGTTTTGGACACACTACACGTTTCTCATATATGGGATATACACCTAGATCCGGTGTATAAAGTCTTCTTAAACGATTATACTCTCTTACAAAATTTACATCAGCACTAACCTTTTTCTCATCGAAATCAATCAAATACAAACCAGACAATGTTCTTACTTGAGATAATGCAACATATGCCATTCCCTCTTTGAACACTGTACTTCCAATATTTACCAAAGCACTGACTATACTTAAACCTTGAGATTTATGAATAGTTACTGCATATGCTAAAGACAAAGGAAAGTGTTTTCTGTGAACATACAAGCAAAATACGTACAACACAACGCCCAATCTGTCTTACCTCTTTAATCTGATCACATTTTATTTTCAACTATTCTATTCCATCTCTGTTCTGAAATTTTACTAAATCAACAACTTTTCCCATTGCTCCAGTTACTAAACCTTCTTCTACATTCAAATTACGCCGTAAAATTACCCGACAGTTTATACATACATGTAAGGTTTTTTCTTTGCCTGCAGTTGTAGATACAGACTTTTCCAAAGAGTGCAATTTAGTCTGTAGTTTCTCTGTAAGAAGAATAGTCACTCCCTGGTGTTCAATTTTATCAATAGCTTCAATTTCCACTATTTCTTGTTTTGCTAGTTCCAAAAGCTCTTCATTGAATGTAGAACACTCTTGCAGTGTAGGCATTAGGCAAACTATAGACTTCTTTGCTCCAATCTTCTTGTACATTACTTCAGCCGCTGTGTTTTCAGTTGTAAACAAGTTCCTTAGTAGCCGACTTTCTAAAACTTCTTTACCATGTTTCGTCAAGACACCAATTCTTATATCTTTAAGAATATTTCCATAATCTTCATCACTTGCTTGTCGCATATTCTTTCTAAGTTCTTTATATTCAAAATTTAACCAAATGTTCACATTTCCAATACTTCCCAAAGTTTTTCTAGTGTCTTCATGCACAAGTGTTTTTAAAACTGGTTGTCCTTTTACAGGCGTTAGTTGTAGTAGATCTCCAAATACAATTAAATGTTTCCCTCCAAACAGAACATTGTATTCTATTTTAAAAATCTGTTGCATTCTCAAGTGTACAAAGGCAAGCATTAAGTTTGAGACCATGCTCACCTCATCAATGATTAAAAGTTTCATTTTCTTCAGTACTCTTGACACTTCATAACAAGCTTCCCCAGACAGCTTCTGATATTCCAATTTATTATCATGTTCAACTGGTAGCATAAGTAATCTATGTAAAGTAATCCCTTTAATATTGTGTGCTGCTAATCCAGTTAGAGCTGTTACAACACAAGATAAATGTGAATCTGTAGATAACTGGTCAAAACTTTAATTAAAAAACATTCACCTGTACCAGCTTGACCACTGATGTACATAACAATAGGCTTAAATGATGAACATTGACATTCTTTTTTTTTTTCATGCAACAAACCATGTTGTATCTGTTGTCACTTGTACATATATTTCTTTTTGTTCAATATTTAGTTGTTCTAACTTTTCCAACGTAATATTATCCTGTTGTGCTTGTTGCATTGCAGTTTCTACCTCATTCATGGCTATTGCTGCTTCATTTTCGATAATTGGTTGTCCCAGTGGATCTTGACTCAGTGGACCAGAACTTTGACTATCTTGAGAACTGCCTTTAGCTATTTCAGCTGCAATAGTATTTTCTAGTTCAGTCTCATCATTTAACATTTGTAGATATGTAGGGAAAATTGTGCATTGAATGCTATCTGTACATGCATTAAAAGAATCTTCGTAGCAGTCGAAATCTCTAAGTAATTCTGTTTCATTACGCCATGGCTTGTACAGTTGCAGAAGTGCTAAATAGAAAAATTCTCTCTTATCTGGAGTTTCGCAACTGAGTTTTCTATGGTTAATAAGATTTCCTTTGGCATGTTTTACTAAACATCCGTCACATCCAATTACTGCATATTTTCCTTGTTTTATATTTTCTGTAACATTTCTTTTAAAGCTGTAATGTTGAAGTATTTCATACAGACATAGCGTTTCCAGATGTGGACTCCTTTTGGGATAGTATGTATCCAACATATTGGTTTTAACAATTTCTGTACTTTCTGGTTCTTTCAATGCTAAGTATTTCATTTCTTCTAATGTTTTCAATACTCTATTTTGTGTGCAGGCAAGTTCTAGACTTACCCAAATGATTCCTCTTGACTTTGAATATAAACTGGAAGAGCACAAGCGATCCGAACATTCATAGTATCCAATCTCTCGGTGGAAAAGCATTTTCAAGCTAAAGCTGTACAATGTTTTGCTAAGACTCTTCTCTTGTGAAATTTCTTCCCACATTTCTTTCATCTTTGTCTTTTCTGATTTGGTTTTATATGATGTAACATAGCGTGCAACGGCAATTGAATTATCTGCAACATATTGAATATTCATGTTTGCATTCCACATTTTCAAAATAACTGGATTGTAGTCATTAATATACTTTGACTGGTCTGTTCTTTTTAAGTTGTATGTATTCTTGGGAGATTTCCGAGTTATTGTATGCCTTACTGCTGACAAAAAAGAATTTACTCTTCCTTTTGAAATTATTGGACGTGGGAATCCAAAACTACACTTTGTATAAAATTTCCCTTTAGACTTGTATTTTCGTTGACAGTACTTTCCACAGCGGTGACTTTGAAAACGAAAAACTTGTTGTCTCAAGCTCTTTTCTCCTCCTTCTCTTGGAATGTCACAGGTAACATACTGTTCGATGAAAGACAATACAGTTTCATCAGTATCAGTTCCAAATTTTGGAGCATTCTTTATCCATAATAGCATGTGTATATGAGGAGCACCTCTGGCTTGGTACTCCTTTCGCCAAAAAAATCAGTAACTTCTCCAAGAGGACAATTATTTTTATTGCAGATAAATGACATCATACTTTCAAACCTATGGTTAAAATACCGGCACACATTTACAGGATCCAAAGAACAGAGTTCTCCAGGTGTCTTCATTTCAATATTTTTTATATTTGCATTTGCTTCTTGTAGAAATTCAAGTAAATCTTCCCACGCATATTCAGCACAGCTAAGTGTTACAAATCATGTTGGTGTACCTAAGTTTCTTAACATACATTTAAGTTCACTGTGACGACGAAACCAATATTCATTGGTACCACGTTGACATGCCATCAAATTAACTGTGATTCTAAATTTTCATCTCTTTGTTAAACTTTGTCCATGAATTCTTTTGCAGAAACATGTGAAAGATGAACTCCTGTTTTAAATATGTGGTTAACTGCATATGAAAGAGCAGACAAATCACTTTCAAACAAGATGAAATATTGTAGTGAGGTTATGGATTCACTGCGTACATTGCTAAGTTAGCATAAGTTAATATATGCTTAACTGCCATGTTGCCGCTTTTTGCACACGTTTCTACATGAATTTGTTTTCACAAATCCTCTGCTTGTGCTCGTTCACATGAGAACCGTCTACCTTTCACTTTTCTTGCTGTACTCTGAGGCTCTGTCTGCACAGCGTGTTCAAGGTCGAAAAACAGTGTGCTCCGTTAATCTGCGTTGGTCAGTCCCACGCATGTTAGACATAATACTGCCACAGGTGCACTACTGAAAATCGGGTGCTTTTAATATTGTGTGTAGGCATGTTAAGACACCCGAAGAAAATCTTTCTGAAGAGAAGAGCTGTGTTTGTCCGGAGATGTAAACTCTTGCATCTAATCCTGGAGGTATGGGGTCCCCCTGACAAAGCCCAGAGGTCTTCTATAGTTATAATAAACTAGTTTCTAGCGCGGGGAGGGTGGCAAGGCACATTAGGCCTTTTTTCCACTAGCTTTATAAAATGATATCCCTGTTCATATTTTATGGAATTGTAACAATGCTCACTATATTGAGTTTATGCATTTTGCTGCTAGTATTGGCTCGTGTACTGCATTATAGAGCACGTTAGTTAAAATAAACATTTTAAACTATACTGTGTCTCTGATTACTCACGTTGTGGACAAGTATGAGTTGATGAAAGAGTGTTCTTGCTCCCGCGATTACTGAGAGAGTCTGAGTTACATGTTCTAGGATGTCTAATCATTGGTAGCTTCGCTGTAGTACGGAGAACGAATGAGACACTATAGCTAGTCGGATAGGGGTTCCGGGCACTAAGGTGGCCGATTGGTACACCACTGTACACCGAGGTCCTGGTTTCTTGCGCGTAGTTCTGTATATGTGCAGAATCCCTGCAACATGGCGCAACCAACGTTTGGTCTGGCTCTTATCTGCGAGACGCTTGACTAGTCCTTGTCCACAATCCCCTCGCATCTGTTTCCGGAAACAGGTGTGACGGTGGAAACCTCCTATATTGATGTTTTTATAGGTTTCTTCAAGCTTGACGTTACTAAAAGGTGTTTTCTTTTCATAGTAACCCTCTATTGTGCTGCCGCGCATTAGGTTGTTAGACGTTCTTTGTCTTCATGGATGAAGTAGATATACCGGTGCATAGTCGCGCGGCACTCCGTCGGCATTTGACAGCATATGGGGTGCCTGACTCGGGTGTCAAACTTATCTTTGTGGTGGAAGCTGATCCAACACAACACTTTGAGGTGTTTTATTCGTGGGTCACTTTTCCGGCGGTGAATGGGGACGATGATTTGTTCCATACTTACACTCCGTCGGGTCTTCCTCACAATTATCGGCCCTATACAAATCTTGAAGTTTTGCTCTCGGCATGGCAACACCATATTTGGTTTAATGGCGCCCTCCCACACCCAGTGACTCCGATCCGTTTGGGCCCTTTATCTATCGATGGGGCCACTTGGCCGGTTTTGGCTGGGTATACCCCACACCCACGTTATCTAACAGTTTGAGTGGATGAACTCCGCGTGCTGCACACCTCTTTGATATGGGTGCATAGAGCTGTTGTACGATATGTTATGCGCAACGTCCAGGTGGGACCACCTGGGGTTGCTTCGCAACCAGCTGGACCTGGCGGAGTGACTATCAGTCCCGTTATGGTTAATTCGGTAATGGGCAAGCGTCCTCAAAATAAGGATGATTTACCTTATTGGCTGGCTGAAAAATTTGACCAGCTGGAGGCAGTATTTCCAAATACCTTTCTTGTGGGGAAACACAGGATTTTGACAATTAGTTTTCAGAAAGACTTAATACCCGAAGTAACCGATTGTAACAATTGAGGAAAGGTGTTCGCGGCAGTGTATGCGAAATGTTTCGGCACTCCCTCAATGACCGTACTCCCCTCCGTGATTAAGCGTGTTCAGGATGAGCATGGCCCAGAGGCTGCTGTTGAATTGGGGATGAGATTGGTCGAGGTGTTCGAAGTAGTTGCTGATCTGATCCTTTCTAATGTTAAGGGTGATGCAGTAAACTTTCAGGTGGCTAATGCTTTGGCTCTCGTCCCAGAGCCTGACAGGCCATGCGAATTGCCGAAGATTATTGCCCAGGCTTATAAGACCATTGGACGCAATAGTTTGGGTGTTAAGCCTTTTGCTAAGATATCAGCTCAACCGCAAACACAACAGAAGTCTCAGCCTGAGAAAGACGAACGTCCAACCTTTAATAAAAAGAATTGGAGAACTAAGAAACAGAGAAAGCAACAACAGAAACAGGGGTCGCGTGCAACGTCACCGACCACCGAGTCTTCTGAGCGCACTTATGATTTGCGCGACCGCGCGAGAATGAGGTCTCCTGACCAGTTTCAGGTTCCTGATCAGCGTTCTCCTCGTTCTTTAAAGGAAACATCAGGCTCACAAGCCGGTGGAGGAGAACGCCAGGACCGCGGCAGAGGTTGAGGTGCCCCACAAGGACGTGAGCAGCCTTGTCAGACTGACGGAAAGGGAAAACAAGACGATTTTCCGCATCAGCGCCCACAGTTTCAGAAAAAGAAAGTTGCAGCTTTAACAGCGAAATATGCCACAGGCGGTGAGAACCCGCCTCCTGAATTTAACATGGGCAGTAACGCTGCTAGACAGCGCAGCGGAGGTTACAATAGTGCGGCAAGCACTGCGTCCGTTTCTGGAGGCGACAGCAACTGACACTTTCATTACGGTTGAAACCCCTGACACTCGAGTGGCTCCCCCTGACAGAATATATGACATAGTTCTTTTAATTGAAGGTGACGTACAGCGTGTCATTAAAGGGATTTTTTTGGAAAATCTAACCTCTTCTTACGATATTTTATTAGCAGAGACAGATTGGCCCCCACCTTTTGTTCTTGCAGCTCCGAAAGGGGAGGAGGTGATACCTCCGAGTTTTTCGAAAAACGTCTCCAAGGAGCATGCAGAGGCTTTTGCAGAGGAGTGGTGCTTGCACCGGCTCTGTACCGTACTCATGTGGGCTGGGATAAAGATTCTCCACCCCATGAGATACCATTGCGGTCAATGCCACAACCTCAACCCCAATATCCCCTCCGGCGGGAGGCAAAGGTTCCCGTATCAAGGAGGGATTGAGACATGTGTGTCACCGATGAATAACCCTCTTTTTACCGTTACCAAACCCGATGGGTCGTACCGCATAGTTTTGGATTACCGGCATTTGAACTCTCATTGTCGTACTTTTGCGGTACAGAATACCCATAGTTCTGCTCTTGTAGACAGTCTTGTTCGTAAGAAATATAAAACTACACTTGACATTTCCAATGGCTTTTTCAGTCACAATCTGTCTCCGGCATGCAGTCAATGGACCGCTTTTACAGCCGGTGGTACACTAAAACAATTTAGGTGTTTAGCTATGGGCTATAAAAACAGCCCCGGTGTTTCCGCCGCCCGTGTTGTCTCTTTGTTAGACAGCATAGACCCAGATGCGTACTCGTACGTTGATGATATTTATCTCACGGACGACGAATTCCGGCCGCATCTTTGCCGAGTCGACCGCATCATTGTTTTATTTGCGGACTACGGTTACAAATTTAACTTTGCCAAATCACACATTGCAGAGTACACAGTGTTGTTTTTGGGCTACGAGCTCAATAATGAAGCTAGAGGCTTAGCGCCTCACTTCCTGGAGAAATGCTCATGTTTGCGACCTCCAACGACCCTGAAAAAACTACAATCTTTGCAGGGATTTTTGAACTTCGGACGTACTTACATTCCCGAATATGCCCAGCGTATCAAGCCTCTTTATGCCTTGATACAACCAGCATTTTCAAAAGCCTGCTGGCTTCCGGAACATTCAACTATCCTGCAATCCTTGCAGTCTGATCTTCTTGAATCTAAATACTTGTTAACACGTGATAACCGCACAAACCTGGTGATAAGAATAGTCCAAGGCGCAGTGGGTTTCACTTACTTGACGTTTAATGAAGGTGACACAGTACCTATTGCTTACAAATCACATTTGTACACTTCTGCCGAGATGCGATTTTCCAGTGTTGAAAAAGTCTTGACAGCTGTGCAGATGGCGATCTTGAAGGAACGCGCACTGGCACAGGGGAAACGCATTTTGGTGGTGACACCTTACCCTGCACTTGAAGCAGTGACAAAGGCAAGTGTACCAAACTCGAAGGCCTTGCATCCACGTTGGATACAGTGGGCCACTTCATTGACATCTCCCGATGTCACCTTTATCTTTGACTCCTCGCTACAGACACAAGAGTTTTTGCAGTATGAATTTGTTCATCCTCCTCCGCTGTCTATGCGTCCACTTGAGGAGTACGATTGTATCATTTACACCGATGGTTCGGCGCAACCGGCAACAGGTTCTAGGCAAGTGTATTCGGCGGCCTCTGCAATTGTGGCAGGTACCATGGTGAACGGTGAGTTCAAATCCAGTGTTGTGCATACACAGGCATTGGGAGACTGTACGCCCAATTGGCCGAGTTGCGCGCTTTGGTGCTTGCACTAGAGTTTGCGGATCCTAATGTAACTACTCTAATTGTGAGTGATTCATATTACTGTGTTCAGTCTTTCAATGACAACTTATTCTTTTGGTCTCAGAATGACTATCGTGATTCCAAGGGCAGCACAATTAATCATAAAATGCTTTGGGTTCGAGTGGCAGATCTTAAACAACGTCTGCCGCTCACGCATGTTATACATACTCTTGGCCACCAACGTGTGGGTGCACACGCAGTCGGCAATAGTTTGGCTGATGAAGCAGCCAAATCAGCAGTAGCCACGTGTCTAGTTGCAGCCATTACAAGATCCATGACTCAGATTGATAATGACATCTTGGCAGCAATCGCTGCTACTGAGAAGGGTGGTAATTACCCTCAAGGGTTCCCTTCAAAGTACTCTTATCATTTAAGTCCCGACAAGGTTCCGTATGTAAGAATTAATGACATTGGTGACAGGTTAATTCCCAACGCTGACCGCAGAGTTTCTTTGATAACAGCCGCACACGAAGGCATGGCTTTGGCGCATGCTGGAGTGTCTGCAACGGTTTCTATTTTGCAGCAACGTTACTGGTGGCGTGGTTTATATAAGCAAACCCGTAATTATGTACTTTCGTGTGATATTTGTCAACAGATTAAACCCTCAACTGTCACACGACCGCCATTGACACAACTCTGCATTTCTAATAAGCCTTTCGGCTGTGTATATCTTGATTACTGTGGTCCTTTTTCTTCAGATACTGCTTATAAATACTTCTTAGTTGCAGTTGATTCGTGCACACGTTTCGTGTGGATTTGGCCACAACGCAGTGCTGACGCTCGAAATGTCATCAGTGATTTGCATGTCTTTGTGGGAATTTTTGCATGTGGCACCTTCCATTCTGACCAGGATCCAGCGTTCGCCTCTAAGGCGTACAAGGATGCTATGAAGTCTTTGGGGGGGCAGGTGAAATTTTCGTCTCCATACAGGCCTGAGGGCAACTCAGTTGTGGAGCGAATGAACCGTGACTTAAAGCAATCCTTGACAGCTAGAGTCTTAGGTACTGGCAGGAACTGGCTAGCCCACTTGTACAGCGTGCAACATGCACTTAATAATCTCCCTAGAAGATCTCTGGGTGGGCGGACCCCATACAAAATGCTCTTTGGCATAAAAATGTTTGTTCCGGACCTTGATGGTTCAGACATGGCGGTGGCAGCTGCACCCTTTGATGTAGATAATCATTCTACTGTGTTACAGGACCATTTACACTCTGCCACTCATGCTGCACTATAGATTCCGGTAGTTGGTTGGCTACCCAAAGTTGGAGATCTGGTCCGAGAGAAGGTGGAGAACAAAAAAGAATTTGGCCCCTCTTATCGTGCACCAGTTCCAGTGCTTGGCGTGAAGGGTACTCGTACAGTCATTTTACCACCGCTACCTGGTCGCAAAGACAACAGATACATCTCAGTGGTCAATGTCAAGCTACAACATCTGGCCGATTCTGAATAGTATAACACCAGCTGCATCATGTCCAGCAATATCCAGGAATCCTATGTTTGGCGCATTTGACGACACACAGCGTGACACTGCCATCAAGATGAACTCTGTCACTCATCCCTTGCTGACCCCACCAGCCTCCACCTGTACTGATGAGACTGAATATGCATACCCCACAAGCGAGTCTTTGCCCGGTTTGCAATCAACCGCGCTTGCACAGTCACGTTTTTCCTTTGACTCGACTTCCATCTCATCTTTTGCCCCAACAAAATTTAGTATTTTTGTATCCTGGTTTTAAACAGACTTATTTGGTCCCTCCTTGGACATACATCTGGTTGGTGCTCATCCTGATTTTTTTGTTCATGTCCGTTGGCTTTGTGACAGTTTTTTTCTTACTCATCAATGGACATTGCTTGCCGGAACGCTCTGCTGTTCAGTTAGTGACTGGAACTTTAGCTCCCCACTTGTCTTCTCACATCATGAAAAGGGACCAGACTTTTGTTAACATCTCTGCCTTTCCAGTCGCTGATGGCATAGTCTGGGATGCTGTGGAGTACCAGATTCATGGTCCAACAGAGATTATTAATGTTCCAAATGTACTTCGTGTTTCAATGGGAGATGTAGTGAAACAGAACATACGTTCAGATGATTGGGATGTGAAAGCCATACAGTCTTTGTTTTCAGATTTAAAATATTATGCTGCCTTTGATGCTGAAGATTTGTATTTAAATACAGCAAATTATGCCGATTTATATTGTTGCCAGCATTTTGGACACCACTACCTGCATAAAGCTAATACATTTAGAAATGTTTTTAATTACACACAATGGGAACATTGCCCAACTCCATTAGAAGGCAGCTCTCAAACCCTGTTAAAGAAATTTACATATTTTACTGATTTTGATACATCCAACCGAGAGTCCTTTTATTTTAAATTAAACATTTCATCTACTCCCAAAGTAATGTTGACTCACACGAAATTGTTGTATTCCAATTCGTTTATAAATAGCTTATCAGTGGGTGGCTATGAACATTGGAAGGCCACCGTTGATTTGAAATCTGTATAGGGTTCTAGATCCTGGCAGGTTCGCGGCACTGAAGCTTTGTATCGTGCGTGCCTCATCCCGACACAAATCCTGTTTTTGAATTGTTCCATATATCAAACAACCTGTTTTGGCCTACCAACTACAAAACAGATGAATGCCCCTACCATCCCTACTCTGGCTCAATATCATAACTGGAGCTTGCATACTGAGTACTCCATTGAGGAACTGCAGGCCTTATTCCAGAATATAACATTTAATGTATCAAGTTTAGACCCATTGGGAAGGCTGGTTTGGCAGACGAGTGCTGACACCTGCCAATTGCATTTCCATAACACAGTCCCTGGTTACAAACAAGTAGACTAGATCCACGTTTTGCTGATACACATTCGGTTACTACGTATTCTGTGGGTAAATTGTGTCAAAATTGGTTATAACACTCGTCCTTATCGCCAGTTAAACGACATTTATAGCTGTTGTCCAGTAATATTGATTTGGCCGATTTTATCAAGGGCCCTTCTGGTCCCAGAACAAAAAGATTTCTTTACGCAGCTTACAATGAAATCTGGAAGCTTTCTCAAATTTAAGCTGCATCACGATTGAGGGAAATAGATCAAGCTAATCTAGGAAAGGTACTTGCTGTTGTTGACAATAGTATTAACACACTGTCTTCCCGCATTTACACGTTAGATAATATTGTTTCATCTGTTGTGGATATTGTACAAGATGATGTATCTGTATTGTATCATGGTCAAAATCAATTGCGTTCTGTTATGCAGTTTGCATGGACTTTGCAAACACTGAAAATGGGAAAAGTGCCACGGGATTATTTGAACTCAACTGCATTATTTTTACCTTTTAATTTAACTGACAAACAACAGTTTATGTCCATGAAAGATGCAACGTACGCACTTTTACATATTGAGAAGATTGACCCTTTACCCTTCTCCGTGGCCTAAACTGACTCTGCTGTCTGGCTCATCCACGGGGTTATCGCTTTACCGTTTTCTTTGTTTAAATTTACCTCGTGCATGAAGCATTACCCAATAGGTCGCTATGAACCCCTGGGCAGCGCTTTCCTACATGAAGTGTGGTCCTTGCCTTTCACATACAGATGTTTGCGATATGACAGAGAGGTATACCTTACAGGTGAATTTTGTGACTCTACATTGGGGCGTTCCCTTGTCTGTAAAAACATACAGTTACACGGGGCTTCCAATGTTACCGCCCCGAATCTTGCCTGTGTTTTGAAGGGTGTTTCTGTACCAGCTATAAAACCCACTTTCACCCTGCTTGCTAACGGTAGCTATCTTCTTTTGAATAACGAGGAATGTTGCGGCTTGCTAGCTGCCATACCGTACATTGTAACGGTTTCACAGCACGTAGTTTGCTGTAAAAATGTGCTTTTCCCGCCCACGCATGGGAACCTCGATACCTCAATTTGGCCATGCTTCCCAACTTTGAAAGCAGACTTCAATAAGTTGAGCAGAATAAAAGCTCTATTATTCCAGCAGGATGTCCCGCTGACTTCTGCGCATGAGACATTCGTCCTGCAGATAGCGAGTACAAATTCTGAGATTCAGGCCCTTTTAAATACAAACCTCCCACAACATTTCGTTGAACTAATTCATCGTATCTTCAATGCGTCTGATACACATGGCCTAGTGCATTTTTTTAAAGTTGTGGGCTCTGGCCTTTTGACTTCTTTTCAGACTATATTTGGTGTAATACCAACCTTTATTCATTCTATTTTTTCCAGCGTCTTTGGGGGATTACCTCTGTTGCTTACCATAGCTGCTGGTGTTCTTCTGTTGATTTGCCTGCTCCGCAATGGATGCACTGCTTGTGGTCCTACATTACCAAGAACGGTTACAAATGCTCCGCGACCGGATGCTTGAATGCTATGGCACGTTGCCACTCGCAACACTCAGCGTGGCATATAGACTGTCTTTCCGCTTTGCGTACTACACTTGCGTGCAACCCGTCTTTTCATGCATGGAATGCTCCTTTGAATGGGCGTTGGATCTCTGCCCCTCCAATACGTCATCACCCGACCCGGATTACGACCTGTGGATGAATGAGTCTCTTAGTAGCCCATGAGCAAGAATGCTCCGGGGTTGGTTTTATGGCATGCGCGGCTGCGCTTGGAGTGTTGGCACAATGGGATATCTGTGCGGCGGCGCAGGATTTCCTACAACGTAGCTACATTGAATTTCACGCTAGTTGTTCTACGATGGTGCTAGATGCACCCACCTATGAAGATCATGAATGCTCGTTCTGCTTGCTCGTACACTCTGATGGGTTAAAAGGCTGACGCTCATCTTTGCCTATTTTTTTTTATATGGTATACATATTTTTTTGAGGGGTCACCTATTTACGAATCCAGAAAGTTTTTTTTTACCTCATTTTCATTTGACGCTCTTGAACTCTGCTGTCGGGTCTAACCGCACAGGAGCAGAACAACGCTAATTTCCAATGCCCCCTATTAAAACGTCCCTGCAAGGTTTGAGTGATCCTTCACAGGTAAGTTCCAAGGGGGGAAAGAGAATAGGGACAGAGAAGAGACACTCCAAGCTCACTGTCTGTTCTGCTGCTTCTTCTTCTTCTTCTGTTGAATTTCTGACAGTACTGTGAACATTAATATTTATTTTAATAACTATACCAAGTTTCTTATAGACTTACTTTCTTAATTGAAACTAAATCGCTCGTCTTACCAGAGTATGTCTTGGAGCCTACTTCTCTTCTTACTTCTCAGATTATGTCTTAATGTAGTTTGAGAAGATGCCACTTGGTTCTCTCTTTATCTTTTCTCTTACAGGGACGACCTGCGTTCAATCCTGCTTCTGCTAATATACAAGAAAATACATGGGTAAGTATTAGTTATTATCTTCTTGTGTGTGTGCGTGAACGTGATTTACCAACCCACCAATATCCCTTACTTCAACTCACTGTGAAAAGAACTATAGTGGATATTAGTTTTGGACTCCGCTTGTCTGAATTCGTTGCTTCTTTCCTATTATCAGGATTATAAGACGCTAGGCTCTATTTGGAAAGAGTGTTGTTTTTATTTAACGTAAAGCTTTTAATTATTTGGCTGAGGTAACGCTACGTAAGGACTGTAGCGCCCGCGTTTATGTGAACTTAACCCTAATGACAGGGGAAGTCGAGATATATCTTTAACAAATGATAAGCGCTAAGTCTTTATGCGTAAGAGGAGTTTTTATTTTAGCCGACTTGTTATGCCACTGGAAATGCGCGTTTTATCTCCTCATAAGATTTCTATTGACAAGCCTAATGCATTCAGTTTCTTTTATTTTTAGGAAGGATTTATCTTGGGGGTTTCTAGGAATTGAATCTGTTAGTGCTTCTGAGGTTTCAGCACAGAGTCAGTACTGTATAAACCTGGAAGCAGTAATTAAATGCATGCGAGGTGAAAACCAGAAATTTTCCGTGCTTGCGCAAAGGTTAAACACTGACCTTAACTCAGGAACTTTGAATACCGACGATAACTAACCGCGAATTTATTTATTATCGCAAACTACCCTAACTAAACTTCCACGACGCCAGAACTGCTCCTCCTCAGCTGATAACTTCAGTGAAGTGCGCCTTAGAATGTTGGAGCGCGCTGCACTAGGCAGAGACTAACAGGGAGAACTAGACCGCTGAACAGCGGTGTGCTGAAGCATATTGGCGGCCATATTGGAATTCCGGCGGTGCCAACAAGCTCGCCAACTCAAGGGGTAACTTACTTGCAGGTAAGTTTGTTGGGTTAGAAAGGGGGAAACACTAGCCACAGTCTGGTTGGAGGGAGGAAACCGCCCGTGAGCCCTGACAGTACCCCCTCTCAACGGGGTTTCCTCCAATCCTGGTTTTAAAGGGAATTTGGCATGGAAGGCTCTGATCAAACGAGGAGCATGGACATCTGAACTTTTTTCCCATGAACGCTCATCCGGTCCATAGCCCTTCCAGTCAATGAGATAGAAAAGTTCATTGCGAACCTTTTTTGAATCTAAAATGCGTTTCACCTCGTACTCCACCTCACCATCAATAATTAAAGGATCAGGAGGGAGAGATTGCGCAAACCTGGTTGGACTGGTTTAAGAAGCGAGACATGAAAGACTGGATGAATTTTAGTTGTGCTAGGTAGGGATAGTCGATAAGTTACTGGATTTATGACCTTTGCAATAGGATAGGGACCCATGAAATGAGGTTGAAATTTACGGGGACCCTTGAGTTTGAGATTTTTTGTACTTAGCCACACTAAATCTCCTACGTGAAGATCAGGTTCTTTTTTACGCTTTCGGTCAGCAAAGTGTTTGTAACGATCTTTAGCGACCGACAAATTCTGGGCTACAGAGTGATGAATCGTGGTGAAATGTCGGGCTATATCTTGGACTGCTGGGACTTCTATATCATCAAAATTAACATGTGAATTAGGATGTCTGCCTGAGTTGACAAAGAAGGGGGAGTGTCCAGTAGACACGTTGAGGGCATTGTTATGAGCATACTCCGCTGTCCATAAATGGTCTGGCCAGTCACCCTCGTCATTTAACAAATAAAGGCGCAGGTGCTGTTCTAATTCTTGGTTAATGCGTTCTGTCTGGCCATTAGTTTCCGGATGAAAACTGGTGGAGTAGCGATGATCTACATTAAGCCCTTTGATATAGTCCTTCCAATACCGTGATAGAAACTGGGAGCCCCTGTCTGAGATCAGAACCTTAGGAATACCATGTAGGCGAATTATATGCTGATTAAAAAGTTGGGACGATTGTTTAGCAGTAGGTGTGCCCTTGAAGGGTACAAAATGCGCCATCTTGCTAAATGTATCTACACATACAAGGATGGTATCGTAACCATGGGATGAGGGCAGATCTACAATCAGGTCCAGAGAGACTGTGTGCCAAGGATATGGGAGAGTTGGCATGGGCTGTAGGAGACCTTTAGGAGCCTGTCTGTCCGGTTTTCCCCGTGCACAAATTTCACATCCCAAGACATATTGACGGATATCTTTACACATGTGTGGCCACCAGAAACGTCGTTTGAGTAAAACTTCAGTTTTCAATATACCCTTGTGACCGGCCAGTGGGTTGTCATGACATTCTTGCATAGCCTTCATCTGAAGTTCTTTGGTTGGTAAATACAAGGTGGTTCCTTGATAAGGCAGACCGTGACGGATGAAACGTTGTGGATCTTCTGTGGCCCAGTTTTCCATGTCAAGAGTAGTCATTGCATCCCGAACGTGATTCTCAAAGGGCTCCAAAGAGATTGTTCCAATGAATTTGTCTTCAGGGATGATTTGTTGATTCTCAATGACTGGAGTTTGATTTTCAGTGTCAAGTCTGGAGAGTACATCAGCTTTTCCCTTTTTAGAACCTGGGCGAAAGGTGATTACAAAATCGAAGTCCGCAAAGTAAAGAGACCAACGCAGCTGGCAGGGTGTGAGTGTACGAGCAGATCGTAGGAATTTCAGATTTCGGTGATCTGTAAACACCGTTATCGTGTGTTTGGCCCCCATTAAGTAATGCCTCCACTCCTTGAAGGCATCTTTAATTGCCAGGAGTTCCTTCTTGGTTATCGTGTAATTACACTCCGCAGGGTTGAGTTTGCGGGAGCGATAAGCCACCGGGTGTAACTGCCCTGTGTCCTTGTGCCTCTGTGAGAGTATTCCCCCAATGGCCAGGTCCGAAGCATCCGTCTCCAGATAAAAAGGTTCGGAAGGGTCTGCATGTAGTAGAACAGGTGCAGTGGTGAAACTTTCCTTCATCAACTCAAAGGCCTCTTCAGCTTCTTCAGACCACTTGAATGGTACTCCTTTTTTCAGCAAACGAGTTAGTGGGAGGATTTTCTGGGAGAAACCGTGAATGAATCGTCGGTAAAAGTTGGAGAATCCGATGAAACTTTGAACTTCTTTTATAGTGATTGGGGATTTCCAATCTGTTATCGCTTTCACCTTCTGTTCATCCATCTTCACTCCTTCAGGTGATAATACAAATCCTAAAAATTCCACGGTATCAGTGTTGAACAGACATTTCTCCAACTTGACAAATAGGGAATTCTCACGCAGACGTTGCAGCACAGCTCGAACTTGACCTTGATGTTCTTCTTTTGTGTTTGAATAGATCAGAATATCATCTATGTACACTATGGCACATTGGTCGATGAATTCGCTTAAAACGTCATTGATAAAGTACTGGAAGGCCGCCGGCGCATTACAGAGACCATACGGCATTACAAGATACTCATAAAGGCCATATTTGGTCCTAAACGCCGTCTTCCACTCGTCGCCTTCCCGAAGTCTAATCAGGTGGTAAGCTCCTCGTAGATCTAAACGAGTGTAAATTTTTGCCTCCTTCACCTGGTCAATCAGAACGGAAATAAGGGGCAACGGGTATCGATTCTTAACCGTTATTCTGTTGATCGTCCTAAAGTCAATGCAAGTTCTGAGATCTCCCCCTTTTTTCGGTACGAAGAAAAGAGGGGATGAGACTGGGGACTGTGATGGTCTAATAAACCCATTTTCCAAATTTTTGGCCAAGTATTCTTTCAAGTGAACATTTTCTTTCTCCGTCAAGGCATAAACCCGACTGCACGGCAGATTGGCCCCTGGTTCTAAATCTATTTTGCAATCGTAGGGTCTGTGGGGAGGTAATATCTCAGTCTTGACCTCATCGAATACGTCAGAAAAGTCTTGATATTCTTCAGGTATCGTGACGGTTTGAATCACGCATACCGAATTTCCATTTTCACATAGCAGGGCTGCAGCTCTGGGTCCGGGAAGATCCAGCATGTTATTGTAACAATGTTTTGTGCAATAGTCTGAATTCAACTTGATCGTTCAAGCTCCCCAATCGATTAACGGATTATGCTCGGTGAGCCATGGTAGACCTAGAATCAGTTGAAATTGAGGGGCATCAATTAGGTTGAATTGCAAAATCTCTTGATGTCCCTCGATGGTAGTCATTTGCACTGGCTCTGTATGACTGGTTATAGGTCCTGAAGTTAAGTCCGTTTCGTCTACCGCCCTGACCTTCTCGCTTCTTTCTTTCTTGATAGCCTGCAATCCAATATGATTTGCGAATCTATGGTCGCAGAAATTACCTGTTGCTCCAGAATCCACCATAACAATGATTCCGGTCAAAAATTCTTCCCTGAATTTTAATGTCACTGACATGACCAAATGGGGCGAGGAGACTTGCAAGGTGTTAGCCAACTGATGATTTATTGGAGTTGTTTCTTTAATCGCATCCACCAGTCCAACTCCGCCTACCGGTGGTGCAGATAGTTTTCCTTCTCCTTCACTGGTATCTTGGGTCTTTTTACACACATTTTGACAAAATGTCCGCTGCCTCCACAATACATACATAACTTGTCTAGTCTTCTCCTTTCTTTTTCCTCCTTGGATAGCGGACCTCTGATGACACCAATCTGCATGGGTTCAACTCCCGAAGATCCTTCTGCCGTCCATGTGTTTTCGGATCTGGCACGATCAAAACGAGGAACACTGGACCTGAACTCTCTTCTTCATTCTCCCTTTCGTTCATTTTGCCGATAATCGATTTCTAGAACTAAATCCACCAGTGCCGAAATTTCAGTAGGGCGATTAGGAATTTGGGACAAGGCATCCTTTAATTCATCACGCAACCCTCTGTAGAATGCAGCCGCTCTTTTATTTTCGGGCCAATTAGTCTCTACCACCAGCTTGTTAAACTGGGCTAGGTAAGCCACTAGTTCTCTATTGCCTTGTTTTAGTTCTAACAATTCGTTGTCTGAGGCTTGTGAAGCTGTTCTTCTATCGAAGATTCGAAGAAATTCTTTTTTGAAGTCTTCGAGGTTGCATAGGACAGGATCATCTTTGGTTACGAGTGGCATAGACCATGAGGCGGCGTCCCCACTGAGGTAGGATAAAATAAAAGCTACGCGGGATTGGGCATCAGGGAAAATCGTTGGACGGCACATAAAGTGCAGAGAGCATTGCGTCAAAAGAATTTGTGCTTTCTGCGGGTCTCCATTGAATCGCTCTGGAGGTGCAAGTGGAATTACAGGGGATAATGAATGAATGACTTGTGTGGGGGCCAAAGGTGAGGAACTTGCATTTGTTCTCTGGTTTTCAAAATAAGAAGCTCCTTGACTAGTTCCCGGGACAGCCCTTTCTGATTTAAAACTAACTATCTCCTGTCTTAAAATTTTATTTTCCTCTCGGACTGCCTCAAGGTCTCTTTGTATATTTCCCAATATGTCTCCTAAACCTTTTAAGTCTAATCCCTCTGTCATTCTGCTCGGGTGCTTGTACCAACGTGGGCACTTCACTCTGTCAGGTCTAACCGCACAGGAGCAGAACGACGCTAATTTCCAATGCCCCCTATTAAAACGTCCCTGCAAGGTTTGAGTGATCCTTCACAGGTAAGTTCCAAGGGGGGAAAGGGAATAGGGACAGAGAAGAGACACTCCAAGCTCACTGTCTGTTCTGCTGCTGCTTCTTCTTCTTCTGTTGAATTTCTGACAGTACTGTGAACACTAATATTTATTTTAATAACTATACCAAGTTTCTTATAGACTTACTTTCTTATTTGAAACTAAATCGCTCGTCTTACCAGAGTATGTCTTGGAGCCTACTTCTCTTCTTACTTCTCAGATTATGTCTTAATGTAGTTTGAGAAGATGCCACTTAGTTCTCTCTTTATCTTTTCTCTTACAGGGACGACCTGCGTTCAATCCTGCTTCTGCTACTATACAAGAAAATACATGGGTAAGTATTAGTTATCTTCTTGTGTGTGTGCGTGAACGTGATTTACCAACCCACCAATATCCCTTAATTCAACTCACTGTGAAAAGAACTATAGTGGATATTAGTTTTGGATTCCGCTTGTCTGAATTCGTTGCTTCTTTCCTATTATCAGGATTATAAGACGCTAGGCTCTATTTGGAAAGAGTGTTGTTTTTATTTAACGTAAAGCTTTTAATTATTTGGCTGAGGTAACGCTACGTAAGGACTGTAGCGCCCGCGTTTATGTGAACTTAACCCTAATGACAGGGGAAGTCGAGATATATCTTTAACAAATGATAAGCGCTAAGTCTTTATGCGTAAGAGGAGATAAAACGCGCACTGGAAATGCGCGTTTTATCTCCTCATAAGATTTCTATTGACAAGCCTAATGCATTCAGTTTCTTTTATTTTTAGGAAGGATTTATCTTGGGGGTTTCTAGGAATTTAATCTGTTAGTGCTTCTGAGGTTTCAGCACAGAGTCAGTACTGTATAATCCTGGAAGCAGTAATTAAATGCATGCGAGGTGAAAACCAGGACTTTTCCGTGCTTGCGCAAAGGTTAAACACTGACCTTAACTCAGGAACTTTGAATACCGACGATAACTAACCGCAAATTTATTTATTATCGCAAACTACCCTAACTAAACTTTCACGACGCCAGAACTGCTCCTCCTCAGCTGATAACTTCAGTGAAGTGCGCCTTAGAATGTTGGAGCGCGCTTCACCAGGCAGAGACTAACAGGGAGAACTAGACCGCTGAACAGCGGTGTGCTGAAGCATATTGGTGGCCATATTGGAATTCCGGCGGTGCCAACAAGCTCGCCAACTCAAGGGGTAACTGACTTGCAGGTAAGTTTGTTGGGTTAGAAAGGGGGAAACACTAGCCACAGTCTGGTTGGAGGGAGGAAACCGCCCGTGAGCCCTGACATCTGCTCATACTTCTTGAACTCTGTGTTCGTCCTATGACTACATGCGATGGACTTACCACGGGGAGGGTGTAGTGAGGTTATGGATTCACTGCGTACATTGCTAAGTTAGCATAAGTTAGTATATGCTTGACTCCCATGTTGCCGCTTTTTGCACACGTTTCTACATGAATTTGTTTTCACAAATCCTCTGCTTGTGCTCGTTCACATGAGAACCGTCTACCTTTCACTTTTCTTGCTGTACTCTGAGGCTCTGTCTGCACAGCGTGTTCAAGGCCGAAAAACAATGTGCTCCGTTAATCTGCGTTGGTCAGTCCCACGCATGTTAGACATAATACTGCCACAGGTGCACTACTGAAAATCGGGTGCTTTTAATATTGTGTGTAGGCATGTTAAGACACCTGAAGAAAATCTTTCTGAGGAGAAGAGCTGTGTTTGTCCGGAGATGTAAACTCTTGCATCTAATCCTGGAGGTATGGGGTCCCCCTGACAAAGCCCAGAGGTCTTCGATAGTTATAATAAACTAGTTTCTAGCGCGGGGAGGGTGGCAAGGCACATTAGGCCTTTTTTCCACTAGCTTTATAAAATGATATCCCCGTTCATATTTTATGGAATTGTAACAATGCTCACTATATTGAGTTTATGCATTTTGCTGCTAGTATTGGCTCGTGTACTGCATTATAGAGCACGTTAGTTAAAATAAACATTTTAAACTATACTGTGTCTCTGATTACTCACGTTGTGGACAAGTATGAGTGAGTTGATGAAAGAGTGTTCTTGCTCCCACGATTGCTGAGAGAGTCTGAGTTACATGTTCTAGGATGTCTAATCATTGGTAGCTTCGCTGTAGTACGGAGAACGAATGAGACACTATAGCTAGTCGGATAGGGGTTCCGGGCACTAAGGTGGGCGGTTGGTACACCACTGTACACCGAGGTCCTGGTTTCTTGCGCGTAGTTCTGTATATGTGCAGAATCCCTGCAACAATATATATGGAGTGCACTGTCGAAATCTTGGATCTTCAGAGTACAATCTTGTCGAGCGGTATTTTGAAACTGGAATCGGTACAGGTCGCTCATCAAACGTCCACCTTCTCCAGTGGGGAACAGTTGTGGAAAACAACGAGCTTCTAAGCTTTTTTCCCATACACTCATTGACGTTCCCTTTGCTTTTTTCATTTGAAATAATTCATTTGCTGTTTCCTATCACTTCTTTTGAATGTAGAGGATGTATCGTGTAATGTTCATAAATCTCTTCAGTCCTGGACTTGTCCACTTTTTCTATTTGGCCACTTGAAATTTCTAATTCATCTTCTAAACATATCTGTTCATCAACATTTACAGTTTTATAATAAATATTGTTCTCTACAAGATATAATGTAGCCTTTTGAACTTTATTAACATCTACAAACTCTTGCCATATTTTTCAACTCTTTGTTGGGACGCCATTTACTAGAATAACTACTGGCTCATTTTCCTCTCTGTCTCCACCAACAGTTTCAATATTTTTCTTAAAATCTAAAGGTAAGTACACAACTCTTCCTTTCAGACCTCATTGTAAATCTGTTGGTGGCAGCTTACCTGTTTTAGGCTCCATACGAATTATGGCTTGAATTGGGTGTACAGATTGAATAAGAACTGACTCATAGGCATTCAAATCTGCCAGTTCCTCTGGAATAGCTACTAACTCCAAGTTGTTATGTACAGCTCTAGCTGGCATTTTGTTCTCTTCTAATTTGTTGTAACAATATTTATAAATACGTTGATCAGTACCCAAATCAAATCGACCTTCCACCAACAAATAAGCACCAAATTGCTGCTACTTATCATTGTTTTTCTTTTCACTTTTTAAATATAAATTAACATTCATAGTTTGACTACTATAATGAGTACGTCGACAACAAATACAAACATACACTGTCTTAAACTTTGTAATTTCTTCTACAAACTCATCAATACTAATCTCTTTCCCGTGTTCTTCAACATCTACACTTATGAAGCTCTCACTTTCTACACACTGCTGTTGTGAACAAAAAAACAAAACTGTATATCCTAACAAATTTTTGGAACATCTGATAAAGAACCGTGTAAAAGAGCTGTGTTCATTTCACTTAAACATAATGCAGGAGATTTTACATAGTACACTTTCCTTACTAACTTCCGCATTCCTGAGTGGTATACTGCTAACATTCTTAAGTGATAAAAAGTACTTTTACACACTTTTCTTGAAAGACAAGCCAGAGAATGTCCTTGCAACTTACTATATTCTTACTTTACATGGATCTAATCCTTGTAACATCCTAATCTTCTGTTTAACACTTTTTTTGCATACTCTTGTAAAACAATTTGCAATATGTCAATAGATTCCTGTTGAATACTGCAAATACTGCTACAATTCCACTTATTTACAGGAGCTTGTGTACGCTTCCCTTGCACTTCTTCAGCTATTACTTCTTCTACACTCCTAACAACCATTTCTTCTTTTGGAATGGGACAACCATCTTTTATCTCATAGCATCGACAACTCGTATCAACTGAATACACTAATCTGTTTTGTTGAAAGTAGCTTTCTTCATTAAAGAAAGGCTCAGTAGTAGGGGTGTGCTTCCATTCACCAGTGAACATTTTACAAAAGTTACTTCTATTACAAGTCTTTTTCTTTTGCTTTTGTTTTTCATAAATTTCATTATTTTATCCAATGTTCTCATTCTCTTCAATATTAAAATAAATAATTTTTGTTTCCAATCAAAAGCAGTATCTACTACACTTCAATGTGTTGCTTCTTCTTATACGCTGCTGATCTTCTTTTATACTTTTTACAATCTTTTAATAAATTTTGAATTACTCTACTTCGAAAGATTCGTACACGTATCTGTTTAAATTGTTTTTCTCTTCTTGTAACATGTATTGTTTTTCCAAAAACTAATGTTTTTTACCATTAGAAATGTTGTTCTTCTTCTGCTTTGTTGTAAAACTCTTCTTTTTCCTTTCATTCCTATTATCTTTCTTTAATTTATCTGCAACTGTTTTAAGAAAGTGTTTAGTGCTCTTACCAGAACAAATGTTATCCTTAGTAACATTTTCATCTTTTTGTAACGCAGTCTTTTTACTTTTCTTTAAGTAGATCTCTTTTTTTTGTTGTCTTCTCTTTTTGTGTTTTCTTGCCATCTTGAATTTGTGATCCAAACAAAATAATTTTCTAAAAAACAAAGGACAGTTTCAATAGTTTGTTACAAGAATTAACTATTTTAAATTAATTACATATGAATACTGATATTAACTACTAAGCAATTAATTACAATGCTATTCTCTGTATTACAAATAAAAAAACAAAAGTGTAGAAACAAGCAAGAGAACTGCAGAAAGAGGGAAAATTGTACTAAAAGAGAAGGAAAGGGACAGAAAAAAAAGAAACACCTAAATGAGATGCACAAAGAACAACACAGCTACTAAAAAATGTGAGAAATTCAGAAAGAGGCAAGACAGCTGCACAAAAAGACAATAGCGGTCAACAAAGAAACAACAGAGATGCACAAACATGCAAGAGAAGTGCACAAAGACGAAACAGATGCATAAAAGAGGCAAGACAACTGCAAAACAGGAAACACAGGTACATAAATAGACAAGAGGGGTACAAAAAGAAGCAAGACAGGTGCAGAAACAGGCTAACAAAGATACTCAAAGATGCAACAAAGGTGCTGAAAGAGAGAAAAGGGGTGCAGAAACATTTGACATGGGTGCAAAAAGAGGCAAGATCACAACCAAAAGAACCGACAAAGGTGCAGATAGAGGCAAGACAAGTGCACAAACAAGCAAGAGACGTGGTTAAAGTGGCAAGACAAGTGCATAAAGAATCAAGAGATCTGCAGAAAGAAAAGTGAGGTGCAAAAAGGCGGAACAGAAGTGGAAAAACACGGAAGAGAGGTGTAGAAAGAGGTAAAAGAGCTGCAAAAACGGGAAAGTGACCTGTAAAAAGAAGCAAAAAACGTGCAGAAACAAAGAAGAGAAGTAGAAAAACAAGTAGCAGAGCTCTAGAAACACACAAGAAGGATGTGCAAAGAAACCTAGACAAGTGCAGAAACAAGGAACTGACATGCAGAAACAGTCCAGACAAGTGCACAAACAAGCAAGAGAACTCCAGAAATTCAAAACAGCAATCTTTGCAATGTTACTATTGTAAGTCTCACCATACTCCTCAAAGCTTGCATGCATGTGTCTATGCCTTTTACTACTGCCATCATACATCTATTTGTATGTATTTTTTTAATATATTATGCCACTAACAAAAGGCACAAACATATGCATGCATGCATTCAGGAATATGGAGAGACTTACAACAGTGATATGTGAAGGGTTGTTGCTTTATATTTGGCTAGGCCAAAGACTCTGAGTAGTCCCAGAATAGTGAAGCTACAAGAGAAAACTGAGGTTTAAAATATCCTGGCAGAGGGATTAGTGATTAAGCTAGTTTCTACATGTCTGTGGAAAGGTACAATGGAAGTATGCCTTTTACATTTTGGTGTGTTCTTTAAATGGAAAGTGCAGTCTTTCTAGTTGAAAAGAGTGTATGGTCTTACGACTGAGTTATATCTCTATATTTTCACACGTGTTATGCATCTAAAGATGGTAGCTGTATAAAACACCTGTATACATGCATTTGTATGCTTCTTTCATGTAGGATGTCACTAACAATTGAACAAAGTAGACTAATCACTAATCCCTCTGCCAGTATGTCTTAAACCTCAGTTTAGTCTAGCACCTTTACTATTCAGCAACTACTAACAGTGTTGGGCCTAGCCAAATATAAAGTATTAACCCTTTACAAGTCATCATATTCCTGAAAACATGCATACATATGTCTGTGCTTTTTTTTAATGTCATCATACATAAAAGAAGCATACAAATGCATGTATACCTGTGTTTTATAGCTCTACGTTCTTCACATGCATAACATATATGAAAATATATGCCTAGTGCCTCAGTAAATTAATGAGTGCAAGAGTAATATCTGGCTGCTTAGAACACTGCATGGGTAGTGCCTGAGTGAATGGATTAATGCAACTGTAGTTCCTGCGTCATTGGATGAGTGCATGGGTAGTGCTTCACAGAATAGATGAGTGCATGGATAGTGCCTGAGTGAATGGATGAGTGCAAGAGGAGTGCCTGATTCATTGCACGAATCTGTAGGTAATGTCTAATTAATTCAATGTGTGCATAGTTGATTGCATGAGTGCATGAGTAATGCCTGTGTGATTGAGTGCAGCAGTAGTGCCTGCGTGATTCGATGAGTGTATGGGTGGTGCCTAAATGGAACAATGCATCCAAGGGTAATGGCTGCATCATTGGATGGGTGCATATGTACTGCCTGAGTGAATGGATAACTGCATGATCAGTACCTGAGTGAATGCTTGAATGCAAGATTATTGGCTAGGTGATTGCATGGCTGTATAGTTAATGCCTCATTAATTCGATGTGTGTATAGATAGTGCCTCTTTGATTGCTTGACTGCATGGGTAGTTCATGAGTGACTGGATGACTGCATAGGTACTGCCTGAGTGAATGGCTGAGTGCAACAGTAGTACCTGACTGCTTGCATGAGTCCATAGGTAGTGCCTATAGGATAGCATGAGTGCAGGGGTAGTACCTGTGTGATTGCATGAATGCATACGTTGTGCCTGACTAACTTCATGAGTGCAAGGGTATCGCCTGAATGCTTAGATCAGTGCATGGGTAGTGCCTCAGTAAAATGATGACTGTAACAGTAATGGCTGGGTCATTGGATGAGTGCCACAGTAGTGCCTGAGGAAGTAGATAACTGCAAAGGTAGTGCCTGAGTGAGCAATTGAGTGCAAAACTAGTGCCTTACTGATTGCATGAGTACATGCATAGTGTCTGCATGATTGCATGAGTGCAAAGGTAGTGCCTGGGTGATTGTATGAGTGCATGGGAAGTACCCGAGTGAAAGTATGCGTGCAAGGCTAATGTTTTCATCATAGAATGAGTGCATGAATAGTGCTTCAGGGAATGGATGAGTGCATGGGTAGTGCCTGAGTGAATGGTTTAGTGCAACTGTAGTGCCTGTATCATTCGATGACTGCTTCAGTATTGCTTGACAGAATAGATGAGTGCATACGTAGTGGCTTAGTGAATGGTTCAATGCAAGACTACTGCCTGGGTGATTGCATGTTTGGGTAGGTAATATTTGATTGATTGGATGTGTGTATAAGTAGAGTCTCCTTCATTGCATGAGTGCATTGGTAGCGCCTGGGTGATTGTAAAACTCATACAAAGTAGCTTAATCACTAATCCCTCTGCCAGCATGTCTTAAACCTCAGTTTTCTCATGTAGCTTCACTTTACAACGACTACTCAGACTGTTTGGGCTAGCCAAATATAAAGCATCAACCCTTCATATGTCACAGTTGTAAGTTCCACCATATTATTGAAACCATGCATGCATGTGTCTCTGCCATTTGCTAGTCGCATCATACATAAAAGAACCGTAAGCCTGAGAATTACCTTCACTTATATTCGGCTGTGGTTCAGCAGTGTGAACAAATCCGTGCACAAAGTGTGCAGGCAACATTTGCATTTCTTTTTTATCTTCCTAAAGTTAATAAAATATGTCTCTTTTAAAGCCCCCCCAGTATTTTGCGACAAGACGCAATCTGCAAACGTGGACCATTTCTTTTACATTGCCCGGGCCGCTTTTGGATCCCAATTCAACCCTGTACCTCAGTCACAAGACCATGCAGTCCTTTTAACATGACAGACTGCAGTCCTCATTTCACGAAGACACCTAAATATATACGGCATACTTCAACTATACCTTTCCAGAGACTCATAACAAGTACCATAATCACAAATCCCTCTGCCAGCATGTCTTTAACCTCACTTTTGTCTTGCAACTTACTTCACTACTCAGCAACTACTAAAAGTGTTCGGCCTAGCCAAATATAAAGCTGCAACCCTTCATATGTCACAGTTGTAAGTCTCACCATATTACTGTAAGCATGCATGCATCTGTCTCTGCCTTTTCTAGTGGCATCATACTTAAAAGAAAAATACAAATACATGTATACCTGTGTTTTGTAAATATCGGATCTTCGGAAGCATAACACGTGTGAAAATACATGTAGAAGTATAGACATACGCCTGCAAACTCGGATTGGTAAGACGGACACTCGGGCAATGTACAATGGGCCGGTATGTAAGTTGCAACTGTGTGCCGCTTTTTTGTGTAGCATGGAAGCCGATTGGGACTTTCTCTGTGCTGTTGAGATGCCGCTAGCAGCCCAGTGAGGGCCTAAGTGGTGTTTTTCGATGCAGACGGGCCTCTGTTACCTTCCTTTTACAAACCTGAGGGAGGAAGCGTTGGGGGGAAGAGGGGGGGAGAGTCGAGGGAGGTGTTATTCCCAGTCTCTCAATCTGCCGGCCCTGTAATGTACGCTGATTGAGCAGTTGCAGGGTGCATGAGAATTACCTTCACTTTTATTCAGATGTGGTTCACGAGTGTGAACAAATCTGTGCACAAAGTGTGCAGGCAACATTTGCATTTCTTTTTTATCTCCCTTAAGTTAATAAAACATGGCTGTTTTAAAGCCGCCCCAGTATTTTGCGACAAGGCGCAATCTGCAAATGTGGGCCATTTCTTTTACGTTGCCCGGGCCGATTTTAGATCCCAATTCAACCCTGTACCTCACTCACAAGACCATGCAGTCCTTTCAACATGACAGACTGCACTCCTCATTTCTCGAAGACACCTAAATGTATACGTGGTACTTCAAGCGTACCTTTCCACAAAGTCATACAAAGTAGCCTAATCACTAATACCTCTGCCAGCATGCCTTAAACCTCACTTTTCTCTTGCAGCTTCACTATTCAGCAACTACTCAGAGTCTTTGTACATTCCGTAACATATTTCAAACAGCACACTTCTGTAATAATTTGTAAACTTTTTTTTTTTTTTATTTGGGAGCTTAAAAATATCACTCCAAAGACTGAACCACTACCACACAATACATAACACACCTTACAAATTTGTAACTCACCTCTCCAATAGTATTGCAGAATATCAAATATCAGAAACGCATGAAAAATTTTCTTTGTCACACAATAAATGTAATGCACCACTCTCAACAAGGTAAAACAAGTAAAGGCAAACTTTCCCTCTGTTTCTGTACACAAGTAAATGTAAGTAACAAATCAAATTAGTTCATTCATTATTTCAAATTGTAAAACACATTTCTATTGGTTACTCATATTAACCCTTTCTAACTCTCTTCTAAAAGTGCCCAAACTGGTTCTGTAATTTTCTGGAGTGGCGACTCTACCACGCTGCCGCATCGCCATGGAGCCCCGAACGCTTACGAGAGTTCAAAAACCTATTTCCAATAATACTACTCATAATTTTAAACAACACACTTCTTCTAAACATACTACTGATTTAGAAAAACTAACTTTAATAGCTTATCAGTTGTTTCAACCCTTCCCCCACTCTCCTTAATGCCAGTTTCCATAGCAACAGTTTCTGCAACATTCGACGGCAGTGGCAGGTCACAAGTTCACCATATTTTTCAGTTCAGAATAGTAGCTTCCAATTGCAAACAGTAGGTATGGTTGACTTCTGCAACATGTTATCTTATCCTATGTACTGTACCTTTCAAACATTTTTTATTAACCAATCAGAAACATGCTTTTTCACGAAAGTAACATGCATCCTATTTTTCAGTGCACAATGTTCATCATCAGCCAATCAGTTATCGGTTTTCTCAAAAAAAGCTTGGCCTCCACTTTTTTACATATCTCTCATTCTACCAACGGACTACATCAGCTACAGACATCTTTTCATTCCTTCCAGACATCCCTTCAAAATGCTTACAGTATGGATCGTAGGGCACAGCTATGTTTTCTGGTGCAAAAGGTATGCTGAACACAGACGTATTGACAAAGCCCTAGGTTTGCAAAATGTGGATATTAAATGGTTTGCACAGAGAGGATGAAAGTGGCACCAATTGATGCCTTTGGTTGAAAACTTTTTGCATCTCCAACCCCCTGACCTCATCATTGTGCACTGTGGTGGCAATGACTTAGGCACATTGACCGGGATTGGGCTGGAAATGCTAATGAAGGAAACCTTTGCAATGGAAGTGGTCAAATCAATTCTGTCCTCAGATTGAGAAAGCTAGGAAAAATGTCAGTAAAGCTGTTTCTGCTTACCTCAGAGATCATAGAATGGGGTCCATCTTTAACAAAAATATACTTTTTGACATGGATGACATCTACAGAAGTGATGGAGTTCATTTCACAGATGAAGGAAACAAAGTTTTTCTCAACAACCTCAAACTGGGCATCCGCACTTACATGTAGCTCCAACAACATCATAATGAAAACAAGAGCCACCCTATAACCCAGAACTCAATCTTATTTATTTTTTAACATACATACTCTGTTCACATTTTTTTTTGATTCGTGAACCCGTCGCGACATTACACAAGGCCGTGCTGTGAGCCGCGATGGGGTCGCCACTCCTATCACGAAAGAATAATAAATATTAATACCCCCAAGTTACATTGGCCAATATTGGACCCGGGCACCCCATCCCCTGTCCATTTCTAATTTTTTTAAAAATAAAAAGGGAGGCCATGTGGCCCCCTCCTGAGCCATTTTAGGCCCCGGGGACCCATCCTCCAGGGCCTGGCCACACGTTGGGGACTGCAGGGAAAGCCCCAAATGCCCACGGTCCCTGCCAGCTCCCCCCCTCCTGCGGGAGCCGGCATTGCTTTTGGACAAACGCAGCTGCTGACATGCAGCTCCCTTTGTCCAAAAGCAAATCTACTTTGCTTCATGGAAGCGTGAGCAAACTTCCCCCTCGCTTCCATAAAGTGAAGCAGAAGTTTGCTATGGCAGGACGGGAGCAGAGCTCCCGCCCTGCCACAGCAAACTACAATGTCCCGGGGGTAGACACCACGGGACATTGTTGGAACCAGCCCTCAGGGATGGCGATCCCCAGGGCCATGGATAGCTCCTCAAGGGACACCGCACGATCCGCCTCCATCAAATTTAAAGCCCCGGGAAAATCGTGCTCCCCAGGGCCGGCAGTCCGCAACGGACCCCCGCTTTTTAATTGATTAATGCCCCGGAGATAGTGGTCCCTGGGACAGTGTGGGGGACGCTTGAGCCCCTCCACACTTAAATTCTACATCTAGCCCTGGGGAGGTAGTGCTCTCCGGGGCGGAGGGAGGGCCGTGAGCCCCCCGCATATCATTATATTTGCCCCGGGGATGTGGCGGTCTGCGTGACAGAAGTCGCCCCGCATCATAACTAAACATTGCTCCCGCGACCTGCCCCACCCGAGGGCTTAATTAAACAAAGCACGCAACACCGCTCTTCTTATTTATTTTTTTTTGGCGTCATTTGTGGACCCTACGCGACTCCCGCCGAAAATATTTAAAAAAATGCTTTTAGATTTTACGTATAGCCCTGGGGAGGTGGTGCTCTCCGGGGCGGAGGGAGGGCCGTGTACCCCCCGCATATCATTATATTTGCCCCGGGGAGGTGGCGGTCCCCATGACAGAAGTCGCCTCCGCATCATAAATAAACATTGCTCCCAGGACCTGCCCCACCTGGGGGCTTAATTAAACGAAGCACGCAACACCGCTCTTCTTTTTTTTTCAGCGTCATTTGCGGACCCTATTTACTCCCACTGAAAATATAACAAAAAAATGCTTTTTTGACCTTCGGGGTGTCAGGGACTGTCCGGGACTATGTTGGGAACACAGTCAGGGACTTGAGCAAGGACTGGGGATTGGGTAGAAAACGTACTGTGCACAGAAAGAGTAGTACAGAGCTGCCCATGATCACACAAGGAGTCAGAGGAGAAAAAGGGATCCAAAGGGGAAGCCTGTACAAGATGGCTAAGAATCAGAAAGGAAGGGCACTCACAAGGCAATTTAGCATTCAGACTAACTACACCCAGGACGGACGTGCAAGACATATATATAATACAACATTAACAATAAAGGGAATGTGGGGTAAAGCACTCAGGAGCTCCACACGGTAAGACTGAAGCTCAGTAAGTTCCTCACCCACAATTGCTGTTACAGATACTGACTGAAAATACCCACATATAGGATATGTATGCAAAGGCAGGGTCTGTGGAGCTTATACCTATGGTGATGTTGTAACAGTAACTCAAAGACAATACTCACAGTGAACAAGAAACACCACCTAGGTAGTCAGCTGTGCCCACGGATCCTGGCGATCAAACAGGAACACGCAAGGCAGTAACAGCAAAGGGGTAGAACTAAGCACAATAGACAAGGAGCTAGCAAGGAGGAGTGCTTAACAGGAAAGGAAGGAAATCACAGGGCACACTTGGCAGAATGCAGGTAACAAACATACAAGGTAACAGAAGCAAGACAGCAGAATAGAAAGACAGCAAACTAGGACTGGAACCAAGGAAATGGGAAGAAAGGCAGGGGCTGGAAAAGGATATACAGAAGGGGAGGCTAAAAGGGTATACTAGAATAGTGCAGGTTCAGGAATCAAGAAAACAAAGTAGCATAGAAGGCAGTGCTGGGGCAGGAACAAGAATTGAGCAAAAGCTCAGGAATCAAAGTAGCACTGCAGGTAGTGCTAGTTCAGGAGAAGGGAAACTGCTGCAGGTCAGGAACAAGGAATGCTGAGGCTCAGGAGTCAAGGTAGCACTGCAGGCAGTGCTAGTTCAGGAGAAGGGAAACTGCTGCAGGTCAGGAACAAGGAATGCTAAGGCTCAGGAGTCAAGGTAGCACTGCAGGCAGTGCTGGTTCAAGGAAACAGGAAATAGCTACAGCTCAGGAAACAAGGAGTCAAGAGAGCACTGCAAGCAGTGCAAATCAGGAACAAGAAATAGCTGAAGCCCAGGAACAGGAACAAAGAATAACTATAGCTCAGGAACTCAGGAAACAAGGTAGCACTGCAGGCAGTTCTAGTTCAGGAGAAGGGAAACTGCTGCAGGTCAGGAACAAGGAATGCTAAGGCTCAGGAGTCAAGGTAGCACTGCAGGCAGTGCTGGTTCAAGGAAACAGGAAATAGCTACAGCTCAGGAAACAAGGAGTCAAGAGAGCACTGCAAGCAGTGCAAATCAGGAACAAGCAATAGCTGAAGCCCAGGAACAGGAACAAAGAATAACTATAGCTCAGGAAACAAGGTAGCACTGCAGGCAGTGCTAATTCAAGCACAAGGAATAGCTATAGCTCAGGAACTCAGGAAACAAGGTAGCACTGCAGGCAGTGCTAATTCAGGCACAAGGAATAGCAATAGCTCAGGAATCAAGGAACAAGGATTAACTATAGCTCAGGAATGAAGGAATACCAAAAGCTCAGGAAACACTGGAAACAAGGTTATCAAAAGCTCAGAAAACACTGGAAACAAGGATCGGCCTCACCGGTATACAGCTACAATGACCAACCCTGGGCTGAAGGGAGCTGGGGCTTAAAAGAGCTCACAGTAATCACATGCAGCAGGTGTGAGCAGGCTAGCAGCAGGTGTGAGCAGGCTAGCAGCAGCCAGCCACAGGTGAGCTGAATTCCTCCACCCATCCTTGGCCTGCAGGGGTGGAGACAAAGCAGTGAGCAGGGAATTCTAGGTAGTGGAGTTCCAAACATGAGCAGGCTGGCTTTCACAAAACCCGGCATGGATTGGGAATGGATGTCAATTCCCAAATAGTGTCCAAATGGCTGGAAGTCAGTATATACATGAAGGGGAGGGTCTGGAAGCTTATTAGAACACTGGAGAGTCCCACAGTTCAGCCCCCTGGTGGTGGACACGAGAACGCAGGGAGCAAGTCGTGACACGGGGTCCCTCTGGCACCCCCTGAGCAACCCTAGGAGGTCAGAGTGTTCCTACCCTGCTCCTTTTCTTCTTTTTTCACCTTTTTTCTTGCCACTCAGTTCAACCGAGTCACAAGATGGCTGCCAACACTTCCTGGTTTGAAGTATTCGCAGCCAATCAGAAACAAGCTTGAGATCAGGAGGGTTCAGCCAATCAGATCTCGCAATCCTCAAATATCAATATCTGTAAATGTTTAAATTTCTCAAAAACTACTTCACGGATTTCACCATTTAAAGAAAAGAGTGCTTTCTGGACCAAAAGCTACCTTGTTGCCAAATTTGGTGTAATTCCGTTCAGCAATTCGGGCTGTAGCCGTGTCTAAAGTTTCCAATGGAAATTAACATGGAGAAAACATGTTTTGGGATCCCCCTTTTTTCTCGGCCCTCGCTTCACGAATCACCCCGTGACATTCAAGACAGGAGCTGACTGGAGCGCCCCATTAGTTTTGAAAATTTCACTAAGATTCGTCAAACGGCGCCAAAGATATTGGCAATAGAAAAAACTCTTTTTGAATAGAAACAAGGTCTTAACTATAACTACCTACTGGAGACCGCCAGTAGGTAATATATATATATATGTGAATCCTCCAACATCTGAGAGCCATAGTTAATTCAGATATGACATACCCAGTGGCGAAGCATTTTAAAGCTGTGCACAGTTACAACTTGAGTGATTTGAAATATTACGTCATTGGTGCAGTGCCCACACTGAGAAGAGGTGGAAACAGGGAGAAACTGTTAAGAAAACTAGAATCCAAATTTATATTGGAGTTGGATACCAGAGCACCTAACGGATTGAATAATGGGGAGGAACTCCACAACTTTCTATAATTGTTATACCATGCTGTGATATCTAGAGATTTGTTTATTCTGAGTATATTAGGAGTTCCAAGATGTTAGGTGAATTTGCTGCCAGTCCTTCCCTTCTGTCCTTAGCTGACAGATTTTAATTAAACTTTTAGCACTTTATTCATATATTTGCACCAGCACTATTTTGCACTTTCTTATTTTTAACAGACTATCTTACATGGATTTTACATTTTAATGCATAGTTTCATTACATTAGATTTTTATCACACTTCATTTACAGTAATGAAGTTTGAATTTTGAAATTGCTTAGATATACAATAGGACGGGACTGGAGTTTTTTGGAATGAATGATACATTTGCATCATTTGCACAGTATGTTGACAATAGAACCAATGCAGTTTGCCAAAATGAAATGTGAATTGCACTTTATTATCATTAATATAATGGGTAGAACCGTATTCTATCCATATGGCACTCAAAATAGTAGGTCATATAGGGGTTTCAATCAGCATTTATTCACTTTATTTATTATGGAATTAATGATATTGCTTTATTTGCACAGTGCGTTGGCAATAGAACCAAGGTAGTATGCCAAAATAAAGAGTAAACTGCATTTTGCACTTTATTATCATCAATATATTGGTTGGAACCGCATTCTCTCCATATGGCACTCAAAATAGTAGGTCATATAGGGGTTTCAATCAGCAGTTATGCACTTTATTTAACTTGGAATGAATGACATTGCATTATTTTGCACAGTGCGTTGGCAATAGAACTAATGTAGTATGCCAAAATGAAAAGTGAATTGCACTTTGCACTTTATTATCATCTATTCCATGGTTAGAATCGCATTCTTTAAAAATGACATTCAACCTAGTTGTTTATGCAGGGGTTCCAACCAACACTTATGCACTTTATTTACCAGCAGTAGATTTTCAAATATAAAACCCAAGAACCATATAAATGGAGTATATATTAATAGAGTTTTTTAACCTATGTGCATATGTCTTATCTCCAATTTTTCCATTTATACACTGTTCCATGTCCATTCATATGTATATTGATTTTTCGTTTTTCCTATTTTTCAATTTCAACTTAATGGTAAAAATTTGTTACATTCATTGGTCTACGTGATTTGAGAAATGTTATGCAAATTGCATTATTTAATTGTTTTTGTGCTGTGTTGTTGGAGAATAACAATCCATGTAGAGTCTGTTTACTTTCTTCACTGTGCGAGGGGTCATCACATGGTGTATGATGTATAAAGGCAGTTACCGCAGTCACTCTCGTTATGTGAACAAGCCCAGGAGGTGGGCGAAACGCGTCATCTTGCCGTGTACAGCATAATTTAATAAAGCAACAGCACTTAACTGGTGTCCATGTCCTGTCTTCAGCCGCATGTTGTGGGAAAACCGGTGAAGATATATATATATATATATATATTCACTGAAAAAACCATAGGTTTTAGGGACAGTTATAGTTACTTGGACATTGCACTCGTACAAAACCCGTGAAATTCCCCGTTATAGTTAGTTCAGCTAACTATAACTCGCGCCCAGCAATGCACTGCTGATGACGTCACATATTACATCACTCATGACATGGTCAGTGACATCACTGATGACATCACTGATGACATCTCAAATGACATCACTGATGACATCATCCAGTGACTGTGTGTTTCTGTAAAGTTTAAATATTTTTAAAATATATAGGAAAAGACGTATTGAAGAATGAGTGGGTGTGTAAGTGTCTGTATGGATGATTTAGTAGGTGCGTGACTGACTCTATAAGTGAGTGATTTAACGTATCTTACTGAATGCATGGGTTAGTGACTAAACTGGGTGTATGTCTGTATCCGTCTGTCTGTTGCTGTGTAAGTGGCTGCATGTGTTTGTGAATAGCTAAATGATTTTCTATATGAGTTATTGAATGCTTGTCTGAGTATCTGTATGGGTGCCTGAGTGTTTGTGTGGGAGGGGTGTGTGCAACTCTGTGCATAGATGTGTGAGTGGGTGATTCACTGGGTGGATGGTTTCAAGAGTGCATCTGTGATAGACTGTATGGGTGGGTAAGTGTGTGTAAGAGTGTGTTAGTGAGTGAATGTATGTCCCAGTGGTACATGTGTGAGTAACTACATATGTGAAAGGCAGTATATATGTGTGTTGGAGTATATAAATAGCTAAAAGCAAGAGTGAGTGATTGTGATAGTGGCTGTATGGATGATTGTGTGCTTGTATCAGTGATTGTATAAGAGCGTAACAATGTGCTACTATTTGTATGAGTAAGTGAGCTGGTGTGTGTATAACTGTATAGGTGAGTAAATGGCAGTGTGTTTAATTATTTGCATGACTGACTAGGTGTGTGAGTATCTCTATGGATGAGTGGCGTTGTTTGAGTGTCTATATAGGAGTAAGAGTGCATATGATAGTCCTGTACTGAGTGACCGTAAGTATGAGTGACTGTACGGGTGAGTGAGTGGATGTGTGTGTGTAGACCTAAGAATCAGTGAGTGGGTATGTAGTTATTGGTGTTGGAGTGTCTATGGTTTTGCGAATGGCAGTCTGTAATTTAGAGTGGGTGTATCAAAGGTTATATTAGGGTGTGAGGAGGTGCATCAGATTATCACGTGGATGATGTCATCAGTGATGTCATTTGAGATGTCATCAGTGATGTCATCAGTGATGTCACTGACCATGTCATGAGTGATGTAATATGTGACGTCATCAGCAGTGCATTGCGGGGCGCGAGTTATAGTTAGCTGAACTAACTATAACGGGGGAATTTCACGGGTTTTGTACGAGTGCAATGTCCAAGTAACTATAACTGTCCCTAAAACCTATGGTTTTTTCAGTGAATTTCAAAGGTTTTTTAAATGCTAATTTGTAACTATAACGTGTCTGAAACCTATGGTTTTTTCAGTGAATTTCAAAGGTTTTTTAAATGCTAATTTGTAACTATAACGTGTCTGAAACCTATGGTTTTTTCAGTGAATTTCAAAGGTTTTTTAAATGCTAATTTCTAACTATAACGTGCCTGAAACCTACGGTTTTTTCAGTGAATTTCAAAGGTTTTGTAAATGACAATTTTTAAATGTATTAATTGTTATATTAATTTTTTTCATACTGATTTACTACATTTTTAGAAACAATTTTTTTTTACATATTTTATTTGTCAAATTACATTGTAATTACATTATACATTACATTACAAAAAATACTTTCTCAGAATGAATTACTTTAGTTTAAATACTTTGCAGATAGGCAATAGACTTTTAAGTACAGTAGTTACAGTTGTTGCAATGGGCAACACATTTTCAAACACAATGCAACATTCAGCTCAATGTGAATTTCTAGTTAAATGCAATTAGTTACTTTATGGATTACTTTTGTAACCACAGGACTGGATCCTAGATTCAGTCCTGGTACATCTCCTGTAAACAGTTGAGTAAAAGCGTTTTGGTTACAGTCGTGATTTTTAAGGAATATTATTGTATTTTAAAAGTTGACACTTTGAAACTTTTTCTCATAGAATCACCAATGTTATCCTATGGAAGGAAATTCACTTAGCAGGTAAAAACTGTTATCGTTACTTTTTCTTACTCAGTGTTGGATCCTGGATCCAGCACTGGTGCATCTCCTGTAAACAGTTGAAAGAATGCGTTTAAGTCATACAGGCGATTTTTAAGGAATATTTGTAGTTTGTGAAAATCAACACTTTGAAACTTTTTTGCTGAAAACCAGTCAATGTTAGCCTATGAAGGAAATTCAGGTTACCGGTAAGTACGGTTAAAATTACTTTTGAGGATCAGTACTGGGCTGAAACATGCAGCACTGAGGTCTCTCCTGATAACAGGTGAGTAAATCGGAATTCGTATTTCGGCTGATTTTAGAGGAATATTTTAAAGTTCCAAAACTCCACACTTAGAAGAATTTCCAAGTGAAACCAGTCAATGTTAGCCTATGGAAGGAAATTCAAGTTACTGGTAAGTACGGTTAAAATTACTTTTCAGGACCAGTACTGGGCTGAAAGATGCAGCACTGAGGTCTCTCCTGATAACAGGTGAGTAAATCAGAATTCGGATTTCGGCTGATTTTAGAGGAATATTTGTATGTTTCAAAAATCAACACTTAGAAGAATTTCCAAGTGAAACCAGTCAATGTTAGCCTATGAAGGAAATTCAAGTTACCGGTAAGTACGGTTAAAATTACTTTTCAGGATCAGTACTGGGCTGAAAGATGCAGCACTGAGGTCTCTCCTGATAACAGGTGAGTAAATCGGAATTCGTATTTCGGCTGATTTTAGAGGAATATTTTAAAGTTCCAAAACTCCACACTTAGAAGAATTTCCAAGTGAAACCAGTCAATGTTAGCCTATGAAGGAAATTCAAGTTACCGGTAAGTACGGTTAAAATTACTTTTGAGGATCAGTACTGGGCTGAAAGATGCAGCACTGAGGTCTCTCCTGATAACAGGTGAGTAAATCGGAATTCGTATTTCGGCTGATTTTAGAGGAATATTTTAAAGTTCCAAAACTCCACACTTAGAAGAATTTCCAAGTGAAACCAGTCAATGTTAGCCTATGGAAGGAAATTCAAGTTACTGGTAAGTACGGTTAAAATTACTTTTCAGGACCAGTACTGGGCTGAAAGATGCAGCACTGAGGTCTCTCCTGATAACAGGTGAGTAAATCAGAATTCGGATTTCGGCTGATTTTAGAGGAATATTTGTATGTTTCAAAAATCAACACTTAGAAGAATTTCCAAGTGAAACCAGTCAATGTTAGCCTATGAAGGAAATTCAAGTTACCGGTAAGTACGGTTAAAATTACTTTTCAGGATCAGTACTGGGCTGAAAGATGCAGCACTGAGGTCTCTCCTGATAACAGGTGAGTAAATCGGAATTCGTATTTCGGCTGATTTTAGAGGAATATTTTAAAGTTCCAAAACTCCACACTTAGAAGAATTTCCAAGTGAAACCAGTCAATGTTAGCCTATGAAGGAAATTCAAGTTACCGGTAAGTACGGTTAAAATTACTTTTCAGGATCAGTACTGGGCTGAAAGATGCAGCACTGAGGTCTCTCCTGATAACAGGTGAGTAAATCGGAATTCGTATTTCGGCTGATTTTAGAGGAATATTTTAAAGTTCCAAAACTCCACACTTAGAAGAATTTCCAAGTGAAACCAGTCAATGTTAGCCTATGAAGGAAATTCAAATTACCGGTAAGTACGGTTAAAATTACTTTTGAGGATCAGTACTGGGCTGAGAGATGCAGCACTGAGGTCTCTCCTGATAACAGGTGAGTAAATCGGAATTCGTATTTCGGCTGATTTTAGAGGAATATTTTAAAGTTCCAAAACTCCACACTTAGAAGAATTTCCAAGTGAAACCAGTCAATGTTAGCCTATGAAGGAAATTCAAGTTACCGGTAAGTACGGTTAAAATTACTTTTCAGGACCAGTACTGGGCTGAAAGATACAGCACTGAGGTCTCTCCTTATAACAGGTGAGTAAATCGGAATTCCTATTTCGGCTGATTTTAGAGGAATATTTGCACAATGGTGAAGGGAGGGGCGGGGCCTGAGGTGACATCTTTGCAAACGCGCCCCGTGGCGCGTTTTAGGTTGGGGGATTAAGTTCCCTTGAATCCTGAGGGTCCCTAGGGGCCAACTAGACCACCAGGAACCTCCAATATGCGCCAGGGGCTGCGTTGCAGAGACGTGTAGAGAGGCCACACCCCTTTTACACCTCTCTGCAACGCAGCTCTGTGGCGCTTTCTGGATGTACCTGTTGGGCTAGTTGGCCCCCAGGGACCCTCAGGATTGAAGGGGATTTAATTCCCCATCTTAAAACGCGCCACGGGGCCTGTTTGCACACATGTCACCTGAAGCCCCGCCCCTCCCTTCACCACTGTGCAAACGCGCCCGTGGCGCGTTTTAAGTTGGGGGATTAAGTCCCCTTGAATCCTGAGGGTCCCCGGAGTCCAACTAGCCCACCATATACCTCCAAAGCGCCACAGAGCTGCGTTGCAGAGAGGTGTAAAAGGGGTGTGGCCTCTCTACACCTCTCTGCAACGCAGCCCCTGGCGCATACTGGAGGTTCCTGGTGGGCTAGTTGGCCCCCAGGGACCCCCAGTATTCAAGGGGAATCGTTCCCCTCTGCAAACGCGCCAGGGGCGCGTTTGCAGAGTGGTGAAGGAAGGGGCGGGGCCTGCGGGCCGATCGTTTAAAAAAAAAAAAAAAGATTTTTGTCCCCTGAAGGGGGCTGTGTGGCCCCCTTCCTTTTTCCTGTTTTTATGCCCTGGGGACCCCATCCCCCAGGGCCTTACCCCTTTATTTTTAATTTGTAATTTAAAAAAACGGGAAGGGGGCCGCGTGGCCCCCCTTCCCTGGGCCTGTATTGGCCCCGGGGACCCCATCCCCCGGGGCATGGCCTTGTTTTTATTTATATTCTTTGGAGGGGGCTGCGTGGCCCCCTCCTCTGGCCATTTAAGGCCCCGGGACCCCATCCCCGGGCCGGCCATTCCGTTTTTTGTTTTTTTTATTTATTTATTTTTTTGGGGGAGGGGGCCGCGTGGCCCCCTCCCGAGCCACTACTGCCCCGGGGACCCCATCCCCCGGGGCCTGGCCTCTCGTTGGGGACTGTGGGGGTCCCCAATCCCCCACAGTCCCGCCGGCTCCCGCGTCCCTAGGGTGCCGGCATTGCTTTTACACATGGGGAGCAGCTAACATGCTGCTCCCCATGTGTAAAGCAATCGGCTTTGGATATTGGAAGAGAGAGCAGGTTTCCTGCTCTCTCTTCCAATATCCAAAGCAGTTTGCAATGACAGGACGGGAGCCGCGAGGCTCCCGTCCTGTCATTGCAAACAGCAGTGTCCCGGGGGTAGGCACCCCGGGACACTGCAGGAGCCGGCCCTGGGGGGTGGTGGTCCCCAGGGCCATCAAGGGCTCCAGGAGGGGGCCGCGCGGCCCCCTCCCATTCAGTACACAGCCCCGGGGAGGTGGTGGTCCCCGGGGCTCTGGGGTCCGTAACGGACCCCCATATTAAAATGTTTAGTGCCCCGGGAGGTGGTGGTCTCCGGGCGTGTGGGGCTGGAGCCCCCCACACAGGTTTAATAATTTTTTTTAAAAAGCCCCGGGAGGTGGTGGTCCCCGGGGCTGCGGGAGGGCTCAGAGCCCTCCCGCACCATTTTTTTAAAAAGCCCCGGGGGTGGCGGTCCCCGGGCTTGGGGGCCCTTCGAGGCCCCCACACATTAAATTATCCCCCACCATGCCCCCGGGACTTGGGCCACCCGGGGCCAATTAACATCGAAGCGCGGGAGACCGCGCTTCGATTTTCGGCAGGATTCGCGCACCCTGAGCGCATCCTGCCGATTTTTAAAAAAATATTTTTTTTTGCCCAGGGGGTCCTTGTGGGACCCCCTGAGCAAACCTAGGGGGTCAGGGTGTTTCTACCCTCCCCCCTTTGTGCGCTTTGCGCACTTGTTTCTGTCCCTCGGTTCTACCGAGGGACAAAATGGCTGCCAATATTTCCTGAATCGGAATGTTGACAGCCAGCTGACAGCCAATTAACATGCAGCTCGTGATCGGGACGGTGCGCGCAGGGTGCGCTCAGGGTGCGCGAATCCTCCGTGCCCATAGATATATATGTACTTTTACTTTTTGATTTTCTCAGCAACTACTGAACGGATTTACACCATTTAACAAAAGGGTTCTTTCTGAACCAAGAACTACCTCTTTGCCAAATTTGGTGTAATTCCGTTCAGCAGTTCGGGCTGTAGCCGTGTCTAAAGTTTCCTATGGGAAAATGCATGGGGAAAACGCGTTTTGGGACCCCCTTTTTCTCGGCCCCCGCTTGACGTATCACCCCGAGACTTTCAGGGTAGGAGCGGACCGGAGCGCCCCACGAAGTTTGAAAATTTCGCGAAGATACGTCAACCGGCAAGAGAGTTATTTCAAATAGAATGTCGTGGATTTCCTATGGATAATAGGTTGTAACTATAACTATCTACTGGCGACCGCCAGTAGATAATATATATATATATATATATATATTTATTTATTTTTTCACTGAAAAAAACACAGGTTTCAGGGACGTTATAGTTAGTTGGACATTTCACTCATACAAAACCAGAGAAATTCGGCCGTTATAGTTAGTTGAGCTAACTATAACTCGCGCCCCCGCAATGCACTGCTGATGACATCACATATTACATTGATGGAGCAAGAACTCGTTTCTAAGAGACTTGCTTGAACTCAATTCACTCGTTTAACTTATTAACATGAAATACTAATTGTGTCTTGTGAATAATTATCGCACTTTTCATCAACATTGGGAATAGAGAAGCTTGCCTATGTGTTTACTAATCATTAATACGAAAAGCGGACTAAACGTGGCTCTAAATGGGAAAACTTTACTGCGCATGCGTCAATTGCATATATGCAATGTGGCGTTTAACAGCTTGGAGGGAATTTCTCGCGCATGAGCAGAATGCACTAATATGTCGTCTTTAAGACCCACATGCTTGGCACCTGCCTTGCTGTTTAAGAAATGCTTTATTTACTAAAAGCTAATGCGGGGAAAATACTAATAATTAAAGGATAATAGAGTAGTGGTGGGTGGTATACAGTGAAACCATTCATTTTTTAAATTAATATTTTCTCTCTTTGACCTTTTCATTAGTTTGTATTTTGGGCCTCCTAACCATGACTCGAGTGTTTGAGTGAAAGCCTTCTGCGCATGACTGAACGATACTTGCCCTGGAGAGATGATCCCATGATTGGACTGCATCCAAGGCCACCAACTACTAGACCGTGGGAAGTCAGAAGGGCAATGAAGGAAGTCATATGGACATTGTAGAAATATTGTTGCAGATTGAATAAAATCCGTATGAGAACTAATAAAATGAATAAATAATAAGGGGTTGGGTTTATGAACAAAGAAAAGTGCTATACCATCATGGTGTGATGACCTAACGCCCTTTGCCTGTCCAATTAGAATTCGTATTTTTACAATATTGCAACTTTAGGGGGTGGTACATGAATTCCAAAAGGTATAATTGAGGTAGTTTAGTTAGTTGAAAGGGAGAGATCCTGAAAGAATGCTGAGAGGGGAGGTGCTGATGGAGTTGTCGGTGATGCTGTTGCTGTGAGATGCTGAAGAAGATTCGAATAGAAAATTACCTATCTTAAGCAATTGATTAGAAGAATATCGCTGAAGAATCTCGAGGAGGAAGAGAGTGTCAGAGAGGGGTGCGACGTGTCCGGCGGTTCTAGAGAGGTCCACTATTCTGTTCTGATTCCTGTCTTGAAGCCTTTGTCGCCTGTTCTTTCCCAGGGGACCCTTTCCAGCCCTTTGGCCTTCACACCATATTTGGTAACTATAAAATTTGTATATTTCCGAATGTGCTGCTGTCTCTATCCTCTCTTTTCTGAGCACAGTTATTGCATCGAATCTATGAAAGTAATTTGATTGATTTAATCTTTCTTCCTAATGATTAATGATTGATGGTGTCTGTAAGGTGCATTTGAATGGTTCACTCACATTTAATTTAGATAAAGGTTTTAAAACTTTTTGAGTCTGTGTTTATTTCCGCAAATAAAGTTAATTAATAAAGTAAGGATATGTGCATCATCACCATCAACTAGTTCCAACTAAATTGGTCCACCTACCAAATGGAATGAACTTATTGATCAGTGAAATTAATAAGATTTTTAGGTATCGATCAAGTCATAAAACTTAATGTCCCCAGCGGTTAACCAGGTATTGTGAGTGTATGTTTTGATGGGCCCAAGGGAATATATGGTATTGGAGTATCTGTTGTTGGTGCGCCGCTGGATCAGTTTTCTGGTAGCAGAGCTATGGTTATTATTGACTAGTTTGGTGATGAGTATTGATTATTGATTTATGTTTTAACAAGAAATTGTTTTGTTGCGTTTTATGTTGTCTGGAAACACAGGTACAGTGCTACCTGGAAATCCCGGGAAGGAATAGCGGGTGGTAAATGGAAGCCACACTGCATTGAGGTTACTCGTCTGTTGGAATAGCACTGAGAAGCTACGCATGGCTGGCAGTGTTAAAATAGGGACTATTTCGTATAAAAGTGAGAGTGATTGACAGCAGAGAGTTCGCTGGTGAAACTTTGGTCTTATATCACCTAGAAAGGGTAACACTGAAGGAGTAGCAGGTTCTTTCGAGCTTGAATGAAGAGTAAACGGAAGACTTTACTCAAAGGAGAATAAGCAGAAGGTTTTACTCGCAGTGAAAAGAAATAATCTATCCTTTGTTTAGTGGAACAGGCAGAGTAGCGAATGTTTCTATGTTGTTAATAACAAAGAATTTAATGAAAGTATAGAGAAATATGTTTTGGCATTACCTTGTGAAGGGAGGGTCGGTCGCCGGAGTTGGACTGACATTACAGTGTGCCGCGCTGGGATTGGAGGAAACAGCGGGTGTGTGATTGAAAGGAATTTTGTAAAGGAGGGGTCAGTAGAGAGCAGTTATACTGACGTCACAAAGTGCCGCGCTGAGATTGGTTAAAACAGCGGGCAAGAGATAGAAGCAACCGTGTAAAGGAGGGGTCAGTAGTAAGGAGTAGAACTGACGTCATCGAAAAAGCCACGCAGGTATTGGTCAAACCACGAGCGTGAGCTGGAATCTGATTAGGTAGCTGAGTGAAAGCTGTTTTAGGATTGGTTAATAAAATTTGTATGTTTTATTCTCAATTGCCTTTTGAAATTAGTCGCCGTGACAGAAAAGCTCGAGGATTTGCAGATTATTGTTTCCTACATCGAGTATCTAGAATGTATGGTGAAAAGAGAAAAATGTCATTTATAAAGAAAATTAGGAATTTCTTTAAGAAAGACAAGCTAGTGTTAACTATAGAGGGAATTCCTATTCCGCCACCGAAAACCCCTGCTTCATTTATGATGATGGAGAGAGGATATCATACATGTGTATGGATGGAGAATTGGATAGAATACACAAAGAGTGATGGTGTTTTAGCTTTCCCTGAACATGGTACGTTTAATGGGAGAATTCTTCTGAATTTAAGGATGAGAATGAATGATTTGAAACCAAGACCTAGATTAACTCAGTATGAGGCTTTAGAAGAATGGGAGACTGAGTCATATGAACGAGAGAAAAACAGGAGTGGAAGATTTATGGGACATTTTCCCCGATATATTCGTGAGTCACGTGAGGGACAGGTGAAGCAATGGAGAAGAGCAATGGTATCAGAAGGGTTATATCCAGTGTTAGGAGCTGAGGAACCGTCAGGAAGTAAATGTAAGGAGAAAACAAAACATTTGAATATAAATGGATATGGTGAATCAGAAGATGAACTGCTAAAGGATATGTTAACTAAAAATCCTCCTCTGTACCAAGAGGGACCCAGTAGAGTCACCCCAAGTGCACCAGTACTAGGAACACCTTTGGTCCCTCAGATCTTACATGATACATCAGTTAACAGGGTACTTCATGACCAAGAAAGAGAGGTTTCAAATAAAAATTGAGAAGAATTGATACAGAAAATAAACCAGTTGAATAAAAATCCAGAAGCCCTAACAGCACCAGTTACTATAGGTCCTGGTATACCTTTATATGGAAATAAAAAGAATGTCCAAAATCCTCAAATGATACCCGTTCCTGTAAGTAATCCAAGAACAGAAGTGGTCATAACAGAGGATCAAGCCAGTGAGTGCAGCTCAGTCGTTTCATTAATGGACCTCCCCATAAGGGAGCCTGTGATCGAAACCCCAAAAAGAACCACACCAGAAGTTTTGAGAGAAAAAGAGTCAGTAATACATATAAGAACTAGAAGTGCAACTACAGTCTCTCCAGAAGATTTGGAAAGGTGGGCACAAGGACTAGAGAGATGAAGTTCAGTCCCAAAGATTTTAGACATTTACAAATTGAAGGTGGAGTTAGAAGAAATGATTGCTGGTAATGTGGGAATAGGGAGATTGAATGAATACAATGAAGAAGAATTATTGTTCATATGTAGAAGTATTACGCAAAATGTAAAGGTGTATCATGAGAAATTGACTGAGATGGCCTCTGAGATTGGAGTAGAGATAGGGAGATCGAAAGCACTGCAGAAACCCTCTAGAGCAGAGTTTACTGATAAAGACCTGGAGAACATGAAGAAAATTACAGATAAAAGAATTAATAACTATTTTACAAAAATGGGGAGACCTAGACAGGTGGAGAACTAGGTGGACAAGGAAAAAGGAGGAAGCACTAGCAAGTTGAACGCCGTCTGAGTACTTACTAAAAGAATCAGGAATGGCAGAGAGGTTGTGTCCTATGAGAGAAGTACCTGGTGGTGGATATGTTCATGTCCCGTGGAGCAGACAGGATATTTTATCATTTACAAATGATCTCCCAAAATTGAGAGAAAAGCCAGTGGAATGGTATAAACAAGTTGAAAGGTTTGTGAAGGTTTCGAAGGTTTTATTGAAAGACGTGGATGGCTTGTTTGATATTGTGGTGCCTGCAGATTTGTGGACAGAGTGCAAGATCACAGTTGATTGGCCAAGTGAGGAGTATCCGAGAGATGCTAAAACAGGAGCTCCCTCAGATGATGTGATGAAGAAATATCATCAAGTAATTACTTTCTTGAAAAGGAAAATTCCTCCAAAAGAGACAGACTGGGTAAAAATAGACAGACCAACTCAAGAAACAAATGAATCTGTACATGCCTACTATGAAAGGCTGTTACAAGTATTTAAACAGTATAGTGGTTTTGAAAATATTGGTGATAAGGACATGGGACATTTTGTGTATCGGTTTGTGTATGACTTGAAACCGGAGATTAGTCAAATGATTCAGCAGAATATGCTTTGCTGGCAGAGCAAAAGCATTGACGACATTTTAAAGTACACCAAGTACTGTGGCGACGACATTGAGGCTAGGCATAAAAAGTTAAAAGAGAAAATGATGTGGGCACAAGTGAAATTGGCAGAACAGCAGGAATTAAAATTAAATACACAGACTGACAAAGAGATGAACCAAAGTGATCAGGGAATGAATGGTGGTAAAAGTAAGGGACGAATGAATAGAGAGGATGCGAAAAAGAAATTTCCATGTCATGGATGCGGAAAGCTTGGACATTGTAGAAATGAGTGTAAGAGTATTCAGAATAATAATGGGACAAATCAAAATTTAAACCCACAGACGCAGACTGAAGGGGTTAACAATCAACCACAGCAGGTAGTTAATCCACAGTATCAGGTGCCTCCAGCTCCTATGCCAAACTTTGTGAACCATCCAAAGCATAATACGGACGCCGGATTTCCAGGAGGAAGTGGTAAGAAAAATTCAGTGATTTCTCAATATCTTTTGAAAAGTAATGAGAGTGATTCTGATGATTGACGGTGCCTGAGAGGGGAGGAAGAGGAGTGCGTACTTGGCGCATCCTTGCCGGTAGATCAGTCAGGTCCATTTATTGATGGGAAAGTGGAAGGTAATGATATCACTTTTCTATTGGATACTGGTGCTACCCGTTCTACTGTGAGAACAGCAGACATCCCAAACCTACCCCTCTCGGGAGATTGCATCCAAGTAGTTGGTGTTTCAAACCAGCAAATTAAGACCCCACTTACAAAACCAATGGAGGTGCACATCGGAAACTTTAAAGATATGCATAGATTCATAGTGTGTGATTCCAGTCCTGTAAATCTATTAGGTAGGGACCTGTTGTGCAAAATGAATTGCACAATCTATTGCACACGGGATGGTGTTGCTTTCCAAACTCCAGATAAAGATATTATCTATAAGGTAATACTTGCCAAGCAAGGTACCGATATAAATGAAATGTTTTCCCTGATGACTTCAAATGAATTACCAGAAGAGTTGAAAACCACAGTGAACCCAGAAGTGTGGGATTTTACAGGAAAAGAAATTGGATTAATGGCAAACATAGATCCAGTGAAAGTGACAGTGAAAGATGGTGCAGTCAATCCAAATACACGACAATATAAGATGTCCAGAAGTAAAAACAGGAGTTGCTCTAGAAATTGAACGAATGATTGAACAAGGCATTTTAAAAGAAATTATGAGTAGCCCTTGTAATTCACCCATAATAGGACTTAAAAAGCCTAATGGAAAATATAGAGTAGTACAGGATTTAAGAAAGATAAATAAAATTGTAGTACCTGTTGTCCAGTAGTACCAAATCCTGCTGTGATTTTATAACAGATAACTTGGAATGCAGGCTGGTTTACTGTAATTGATTTGTGTCACGCCTTTTTCTCCATTCCTTTGCATCCAGATAGTCAATATCTGTTTGCCTTTAAGTTTGATGAGCGTGTCTTGGCATGGTGCCGAGTTCCTCAAGGGTATACAGAGAGTCCTTCGATCTTTAATCCGATCCTGAAAAAGTGTTTAGAAACACTAGTCATGCCCCGAAAATCAGTCCTGGTGCAATATATTGAGGAGTTACTGGTCGCATCAAGGACTCGCGAAGACTGTGTCACTGACTCAATTGCCTTACTGAACCATTTGGCAGAAGGAGGACACAAAGTGTCTCCAGAGAAATTGCAATTTTGTAAACAAGGAGTGAAATATTTAGGCCACAAATTAGAAAGAGGAGTCAGAAAAGTAACTCCAGAAAGAATAAAACAAATGTCACTACCCCACACCCAAAAGGAAATGAGAATGTTTTTGGGAGTAATTGGGTATTGTAGACAGTGGATTATGGGGTTCTCCCTGTTGGCAAAACCATTAATTCAAATGACCCGAAGATGTGCAAAAGACCCAATTGTTTGGACTGATGAATGTGTTGAAGCATTTATGAGATTACGAGACTGTCTGTGTGAGGCCCCTGCTTAGGCATGCCTGATTACACAAAAGAATTTGATAATATAATAATAAGAGTTCTTTATTTCGGCCTAACAAGGCCATAAAAGCACAATTAAGAAACATATATAGCGCAGTCCAAACAATTAAAGTTCTCCGTTAGTGAAGGACATACACATTAAAATGTTATTCAAAAATTCCTAAAAAGTTAAAAAGTATAATAAATATTTAAAAATACACATTTGTGGCACATAAGATATAATAAAATCAAATTTGTAAGGCAACCAATCACAATGGAGGAGTAGGGTGATTTAATAGGGCTAGCCCTATCTTTAAAACAGCTCGGCGTACACACCACATTGAAAACAAATAGCGGGAAACTGAATACGCAAACGAATTTGCATTGTTCTGTTGTGAGAGAGAAAGTTGTGCTCTTTCAGTTTTGACTCAAAGACATGGATTGAGCAGACGTCCAGTAGCCTATTTCTCTGCTACTTTGGACCCTGTAGCTTCAGCTCTATCTGGCTGCTTAAAGGCAGTTGCTGCTACTTGTTTGAGCTTGGAGCGAAGTGAACCAATTGTTATGGGACATTCGGTTAAAGTTTTCGTCCCACATTCAGTCGAGATTCTTTTAACAAGAACTCGAACTCAGTACCTTACTCCCAGTCGGATGACTAAATATGAAAGAGTGATTTGGGGAGCAGAAAATGTGACTGTAGTGAGATGTACAAGATTAAACCCAGCCACACTATTGCCAGATCCCACTTGTGAAGAAGTGACAGATGAAGTGGATCATGATTGCTTGGATGTGACAGAATTAAGTACAAAGCCCCGATCCGATATCAAGAAAGAGCCCCTATGTCACAATCCCACTCACCTGAATACCAGGAACCGCGGAAACAGAGAGCCCCCCTCTCACCTTCAGACCAATCCTCCACACTGATAACTCAGGATGGGCGATTGATCCCAAGGGGAAAGGGATGTGAATAACCCCACTAGAGTCCTCGGGGGTAGAGGAGGTTGTGTCCGAAGGGAAGTCCTGTAGTATCACAATACTGGAAGGAGGGCACCACAGACAGCGTCTGTATGGGGGATTCTTTTAGAGCGATGGGTGGGGGACGTTTCTGGAAGACAAAGCGGAGAGAGATTTTAGAAGAAGGACAGAGTAGAAGGAAGCACACAATAGGGTAGCAGAGGATTTCTATCTAAATAGAAAGGAAAAGAAAATTGTGAACTCACTTCAGATCGTCAATGACACGCTGAATTTGTGTTGCTGTCATAGTCCTGAAGGGGGGTGAGTGTCCAGAAATCCACAACGCTCCAAGGGGAAAATAAATGAAGAAGGGGAAGAAGTAACCGCACCCGCGGTTATTGGAACAACTAGCACAAGGAGTACGGCTCCTGCCGAGCTCCTGCTGGGACTACATTGAAGAAGAGACCGATACAGCGGTCTAGTTACACAAATGGTGCTCACGACTCCTGCCGCGCACCTGAGGGGGGCTTTGAAACGAAGAGGAGACCGTCACCGCGGTCTAGGTAAATAGAGGGTGCCCACGGCTCCTGCCGTGCACCTTGGTAAATATGGGCAAGGATGAAGGAACCGCCTCCGCGGTATGAAATGCAAAAGGTGCTCACGGCTCCTGCCGCGCACCTTGGAGAATGTGCAAATGATGTGGGGACCGCCTCCGCGGTATGGAATTCATACGGTGCTCACGGTTCCTGCCGCGCACCTGGGGGGGGGACTTAAAAGGACAATGTACTGCGGGAACCGCGTCTGCGGTATGCTGTATAAACGGTGCTCACGGCGCCTGCCGTGCACCACATCCTCAAAGGCAATTCAAAGACCGCACCCGCGGTCGGGACAAAGAAGAGTTCTTCGGCTCCAGCCGTTCTCCCCGGAGAGATCAGCAAAGTATAAACCGCGCCCGCGGTTGGAAGGGTGAGGGGAGAACAACGGCTCCTGCTGCGCTCCCCGGACAGTTCAATGAAGTTTTAACCGCTTCCGCGGCGAGGGAGAGCCGACGGGTAGAAAACGACTCCAGCCGTGCACCGGGAGGTTTCAGGGAACAAGAGACTGCATACGCAGCCACCTAAGGGTAGAAAGGTGCTCGCGGCTCCTGCCGTGCACCGGAGTCAGATAAGTGTTCAAAGTAAGCGCTCCTGCGCTTTCGCCAAGCATGGATTCCGCACAAAAGAAACGAACAGTTTAAGCCAAGCAACTTGTATCGGCACCTGGTGTCTTTTGAATAGGATGATGATTGCTCACATGGAGTGCCTCGGCCAATAGGGAGGAAAAGGAAAAAACAGCAGGGACAAGACGGAAAACATGAAACGGAATACCCAGTGAAGAAGGGTAGAGACAAAAGTGGTAACATTACCTCCCCTGCAAGAGTCTTTTATTAGGGCGAGGTTTAGTCGGATTACGAGCATGAAACCTCCGCACCAAGAGGGGGGCATGAACATACGTGGCGGGTTCCCAGGACCTTTCCTCAGGAGGGCACCCTTTCCAATCCACCAGGTAATACAGTCTCCCATTTTGTTTACATGAATCCACGATGCGGTTCACTTCATACTCCTCTTGATCGTCTAGTAACACTGGGGGTGGTGGAATCATGGGATGAGTAGAAGGAACAAAGGGCTTGAGAAGTGAAGTGTGGAACACTGGATGGATGCGGTAGTCATCTGGTAGTTCCAGTTTCATGGCTACAGGATTGATGATTTGTACTATTTCAAATGGACCAACAAAACATGGCTGCAGCTTTTTTGGACCTGCTAGTCGTAGATTCTTTGATGATAACCAAACCTTATCTCCAAGGGTGTAACTAGGAGCAGGGCGTCTATGTTTGTCTGCCTTGCGCTCTTTCCCTTTAATTGCTTTCACTATACAGTGCTTGTCGCTGTCGTTTTCAATATACAGTGCTTGTCACTGTTGGTTGTGGTGATTTCTCACCATTCGATTCTTTTGGTTTCACTGATTTTCATATTTTTTCGCACACTGTTCCCATGATATCACAGTTTTTGGTGGTGGCTCCGCGTTGTGGCACGGAAAAGTTTCTCCGAAGAAAACTGACGTCAGCGCGCCGGGAGGGTCTTATATGGCTCTGCTGACGTCATGTCCGGGGACGACGTCAGGGCGGAGCCAGGCGGCGCCGCCTCCCGGCGCGCAGAGGTGCTGCTGCAAAAGTTTTCCGGATCCAGTCTGACGCCTGGGGATATTCTAAGTTAAGGAATCTGCGGCTAGACTGTGTCTCTACCAGATACATCGTTACCGAAGGTAAGTAACTCTTACATTTTATATATATACCTGGTGTGGTTCCCTTTCATTTAGCCATTCAAGAGCTTATAGACTTGTAAAACAACCTGATTTACACTCCTTCAAGACTTAGCCTGAAGGCTGCTCTCCATAGCTACCACTAGGATAGCTTTCAAATAAGGTTGTCTTTAACCTATCATCAATAAGGGGTTGTTTGGACTGGTGCAAGGTGCCCACTATAACTAGTGGACAGCATATACCAGGCCAACTTCTCACATTGGTGTGCAGCGGTTGGGATTCAAGCTTGCCTTTGTTTTACCAGATAATGTCAAGTGAGTGACTAACTGAAAACCACTAAAGGTACTTGAGGTACATATAATTGAAGCTTAAATTACAGTAAGTTCTACTGAACTTAGAGTTGTGTCAAGGGCTTAGCACACCCTTTCTACAACTCAAGAGAGTTTAGTAGGCCACACTAGAGTAGGTAGGTGCATACACCACACCTCACTAGTGATGTCTTCAAGGCCAGGAACCAGTGGGTCCCTGCCAGAAGCCAATGGGCTTCTACCATCCAAGTATGACAACCTCCCATTCTTGGAATTGAGAGCATTGTGTAGTACTAGGAAATTGAAGACAGGAAAAAGTGCAAACACCCAACGCCTCATAGAGGTACTCCTCTTAGATGATCTCAGGAAGACCTCAGGGTCTGATGGGGTAGGCAGAGGGGGTGGGGCAGCAGATGAGGGAAGGCCTAGGGGTGAAGATACCCATGACCTAACCTCTGATGCTGACCAGGAAGATGACAATGATCTTAACCTGGACAATGCAACTCCTCCTGAAGATGAGGAAGATGGCCACAATGGCCCTCTCTTTACTCCACCAGGGCGAGTTGGGAGTGTGCCTAGAAGGTCAAGATCTCCTTCTCAGGAGTCTAACCATTCTGACACCTCCATAGGGACCTCTGTTTCTTCTCATAGGAGGGAATCCTCTCATGAGAGGAAAGAGAGACTGCTCAAGTATGAGGAAGCTCAGCTTAGAATCAGAAGAGAGCAGCTGGCTTTAGAAAGGGAGTCCCTAGAGCTTCAAAAAGCTAGAAGAAAATTGGGACTAGAGTCCCATGGTGGCAGCAACATCCCTAGTGATAGGGAAAGGTCTCATGACCATAGAAACCTAAGCAAGATTGTCCCTCCCTACCAGAGTGGGGATGACATCCACAAATGGATTACTGCACTGGAAAGGGCCTGTAAAGTTCAGAGGGTCCCCCAGGAGCAGTGGGCAGCAATGTTGTGGCTCTCCTTTGCAGACAAAGGTAGAGATAAGCTCCTCACTGTAAGAGAAGAGGATGCTGATGATTACCAAATCTTGAAGAGTGCACTGATTGAAGGGTTTGGCCTAACCACTGAACAGTATAGGTTGAAGTTCAGAGATACCCAAAAGGCACAGAATCATGACTGGGTGGACTTTGTAGATTGTGCTACTAAGGCTCTGGAGGGCTGGTTACTTGGCAGTAAGGTGTGTGATTTCAAAGGATTGTACAACTTAATTATGAGGGAGCAAATCCTTAATAATTGTCAAAATCAGCTGTTGCATCAGTACCTGGTGGACTCTGATTTGACCTCTCCCCAAGAATTGGGAAAGAAGGCAGACAAATGGGTCAGAACCAGGGTGAGGCAGAAGGTTCAGAACCAAGGTGGTGACCCAAAGAAGCAAGATTCTAAGAACTCTGACAAGGGTGGGGAAAAGGGTAAAGACCAGAAGTCTTCTCAAGGTCCCCAAAAATCTGCATCTGGGGGGAGTCCCAATCTAACAAAGGAAAAGGCCAAAAGAAGCCATGGTGTAAAATCGTAAACAGAAAACCCATTGGACTAGTGACTGTACAAAGTCCAAAGACTCAACTCCAGCCACCATTGCCCCTAAGGCAACAGTTCCCCCTAGTGCATCTACAAGTGGTGGTACTCAAAATAAGGGTGTAGTAGGGTTAACCCTGGGTTCTGAGATGGATTCTGGCCTAGTCAGAGTTCCAACTCAGGCTGTCCTGATCTGTGATGGAGGCATGGACATGTCTTCCTTTGTGAGTCCCAGTAACTTGGGCAAATACAGACAGCAGCCTTTGATAAATGGAAAAGAGGCTTTGGCATTCAGGGACACAGGAGCAAGTGTCACAATGGTGACAAAAGATCTCGTGGCTCCTGAGTAGATTATACTTGGTGAGATGTACCAAGTGACCAATGCTAGCAATGTCAGGACAGACCATTCCTTGGCAGTTGTTAATTTCTCCTGGGGAGGGGTAACTGGCCTCAAGAAAGTTGTGGTAAGTGCAGACCTCCCTGTTGAATGCTTGCTTGGCAATGATCTAGAAACTTCAGCTTGGACAGAAGTGGAGCTCAGGACACATGCAGAAATGCTAGGTATCCCTGCACATGTTTTTGCTGTGACCAAGTCACAGGCCAAAATGTCAAACACTGAACAGGCCCTGGATTCTGGAAGAATGGACCAGGTGCCTTCCAAGAGAAGGAGCAGTAGGGTTAAGGCAGAGCCTTCTCCCCTGACTCAGAATACAGATCAGTCTCTTGAGGGAGATGATCTTAGTCCTGAAGAAGGAACTGTCCCAGAGGAGCTTGAGCCTGATCAGGTTGAGTTCTTGGGGACAGGGGGCCCTTCCAGGGCAGATCTGAGCCAGGAGCAGCTGAGCTGCCCCTCTCTTGAACCCCTCAGACAGCAAGCTGCTGCTGAGGCTGCTGGGAATGATAGTGGAACCCATAGAGTCTATTGGGATGATGGACTCCTATACTCAGAGAGTAGAGACCCCAAGCCTGGTGCCACCAGGAGGTTGGTAATACCTCTGAAGTTTAGGGGCTTCCTGTTAACACTAGCCCATGATATTCCCCTAACAGGTCACCTGGGCCAAAACAAGACTTGGGACAGAATTTTCCCTCACTTTCATTGGCCCCACATGTCTGAAGACACCAAGGAGATTTGTCGCTCCTGTGTCACCTGTCAAGCCAGTGGGAAGGCAGGTGGAACCACAAAGGCCCCCCTGATACCACTACCTGTGGTGGGGGTCCCCTTTGAGAGAATGGAGATTGACATAGTTGGTCCTACGGATCCTCAGACAGCCTCTGGACACAGATTTATCCTGGTGGTGGTGGACCATGCCACTAGGTACCCAGAAGCTATTCCCCTTAGGACCACCACAGCTCCTGTGGTGGCAAGGGCCCTCTTGGGAGTATTCTCAAGGGTGGGTTTTCCTAAGGAGGTAGTATCAGACAGAGATGCAAACTTCATGTCTAGTTACTTGACTGCAATGTGGAAGGAGTGTGGAGTGAATTACAAATTCACCACACCCTATCAACCACAATGCAATGGTTTAGTTGAGAGATTCAACAAAACCTTGAAGGGCATGATTAAAGGTCTCCCAGAAAAGCTTAGGCGCAGATGGGACATACTTTTGCCCTGCCTTTTATTTGCCTACAGGGAGGTTCCTCAAAAGGGGGTTGGTTACAGCCCTTTTGAACTTTTGTTTGGACATCCTGTTAGGGGTCCATTGTGTCTGGTGAAGGAGGGATGAGAGTTACCTCTCAAACCCCCTAAACAGGACATAGTGGACTATGTACTTGGTCTCCGCTCCAGGATGGCAGAGTATATGAAAAAGGCAACTAAAAACCTTGAGGCTAGCCAGGAATTACAAAAGGCCTGGCATGACCAAAAGGCTGTGCTGACTGTTTACCAACCAGGGCAGAAGGTGTGGGTGTTGGAGCCTGTGGCCCCAGCAGCCCTCCAAGATAAGTGGAGTGGCCCCCATACAATTGTTGAACAGAAGGGAGAGGTTACCTACTTTGTAGACCTTGGAACTCCCAGGAGTCCCCATAGGGTACTTCATGTCAACAGACTGAAACCATATGTTGACAGGGCAGACATGGGCTTGCTCATGGCTACTGATGAGGGACAGGAGGAAGAGAGTGACCTGCTCTCTCAGAACCCTGATGATGGATCAGTAGAAGGTGTAGCCTTGGCAGGCAGCCTCACTGTCCAGCAGCAAACTGACTGCAGAAACGTTCTCAGCCAGTTCAGACATATGTTCTCTCTGACTCCAAGTCAGACTACCTGGTGCACTCATGAAGTGGACACTGGGGACAGTCTGCCTGTTAAAAATAAGATTTACAGGCAACCTGATTGTAGGAGAGTAGGATCTGCCTCTTATGGTTACCCCCACTTTTTTGCTGATGTATCACTGTTTTTCGACTTTGGTCTGGCTGGGGCCCTGCTATTCAGGACCCCAGCCTAGCTGCTTCCTCTCTAAATTGATTCCCTGTACTTTAGGTACATCACAGATTGGATTCTGGAGTGCCCTTATAAGTCCCTAGTATATGGTATACTATGTGCCCAGGGCATAGGTACCCCAGAGGCCTGCCAGGGGCTGAAGCCTGTATTGTGCCACCCCTGGAAGGCCATCCAAAATGACACCACAGGACTGCTACTGCAGCCTGGGTAAGGTGGTGCATGCACCCCTTGCAGAGATATAGGTTCACTATATCTCACCTAACACTGCACATAGAAACCTATCAGTCACCCCTATGGCAGGCCTTATCAATCCTGAAGGCAGGGTGCTTGGTTATATGTGAGAGGGTGCCCATGCATGAGCAGAGCCCCTCTGCAGCCCTCGGAATCACCTATCCGGGGTTGTCTGTGGTGCAGCCTGACCATATACTCTTAAGTGCATTATATCTAAACAGTAAATGCTAACTTTGGGATGGCTGCACGGAAACATGTTGTGTTTGGTGTCAAACACCTTGGAATCATACCCCCACACCAGTTCCTGGTGTGGGAGTAAACTGGTGTGGGAGTATGATCCCACCCTTCTAGAGGGAGAGACATGACAGCACCGGTATACCCGGTACCAACTAAACAGAGCCTGGCATCACAAAATGGATGCTGCAGCCACAGACACGAGTCTGGCCTCCTGCTGCTGACCGAAACTCCGGCAGGGGAGGCCTGGACAATAGGTTTCCTGTCTCAGGGAGGTGTTACCACCTCCCAGACAGGCCTTAGTGGATTAGGGCTGGGTGGTGCACTCTCTGAGTGCTTTGAAGTCCTGCACTGGGGGCACATTTGGTGTCCTCGTGCATACCCCAGTTCAAACCGGTTGCAGGGGCTGCCAGCCCCTGCTCTGGCGCGAAACTGGACAAAGGAAATGGGTGAAGCCACCCCTCTTTCCAAACCCTCCCATAGGTGGGTCCCCAGAGTTAGTCCAACCCCCTTTCTTAGTATAAGTAAGGGAACTCTGGCAACAGGACTTTAGATATCCCTGGACGAAACTCTGAAGCTGAATCCTGGACCTTCGACGCTCTACATTAAGATTAGAGGACTGAAGAATCTCCCTTGGGGTCAAGGAGTGACTCCCCTGCTTGGCAGGCACCAATGAGGCATCTGTCCGGTCTGCATCGCTGAAGCTCCCGCCGGACGCCGACGTCTTTGCATCACCAGAGGTGGATTTCCAGACTTCCCCGAGGCTGCCCTGAGTCCCCAGCAAAGCTGAGGCCCGTAGCTGTCGTGGGTAACGTGGAACCATGACCCCTGGACACCGAGCACATTTGCAAGTGCAACAACTTTCTGACATCTCTCGAAGCTGTGCTTTGGGCTCCAAGAAGCCCTAGCCCCGAGCACCAACTGCAGCAAAGATCACTGGCCTACACTTCACGAGTGTCCCGTGGGCCAGCTCCAAGTGTGACCGCTCGAGGCTCCTTCGCGATCTCTAGTCCGTTGGCTAGTGGGTCCCCACAAAGGCAACTCTTCAATTCCTTGGGCTTTTCTGGTTGCTCCAGACTTGCCCTGACTTACCCTCGCTGGGTGAGTCCCACAGACCTTGCTGGTCTGCACCGCAGCCTTCTCTTCACTTCCCCGTGACTTGCCATTGCCAAGGCTTGTTGGGTCCAATCCGGTCGCCGACACTGCAGCACTCGACAGACTTTGTGGGACAGCTCGAATCCAGCTCCTGGTCGTCGTCGACGCCTCCTGGACCTCGTGGCTGAAGAGTCAAGGCACCCGTCAACTCACCTGAAGCACCCGACATCTGAAGGCATTCGACTATCGTGCCCCTGGTCACTGGCTAGTGACCCAGACTCTGTCCCCTCTGCTTTCAGGTCTTCCTCTTCATCGATCCAGGCTTGGATCGCTCCGGACACTCTTCTTCTACACGGCAGCAGCACTTTTCCAGAGGTCGCCATTGAAAACGACGACGATTCCCGACACCTTTTTACACGTATGCACCCGGCTTCCCTGGGTGAGGTAACTCGAGTATTTCGGTACTCATGTGGGTGTGGGCCCTAGAAACTCTTAAGTTTTAAGGCGTTAACTGGAAGTCCTCTCCGAAGTGTCCCTTTTCTTTAAAAATCCAACCGCGACTTTCCCCATAGAAGTCAACGGTGGCTCGCGGCTGTGTTCTCACACTGCACGCGTCCCCCGTGGGTCCCCTGTGTCACTACCTTGGGTGGTGCCTTGGGGTCCAAGCACTTCTACAGGCTCTAGGCCTTGTGTCTAGTTCAGTCGTGGTTCTTATACCGCTATTTTAGTATATGGTTTAGTACGCCCCTAGGGCTCAAACGTGTATTGTGCTAAATACTGCTGATATTTGACTTGTAACTTATGTACTTCGAACTCTAGCCTCATAAAGAGACTAGAGGGGTGTGTTTAAGACTAAATACATATATTTTATATATATACCTGGTGTGGTCCTCTTTCATTTGGTCACTCAAGAGATTATAAACTGGTAAAACAAGCTGCTTTACATTCCTCCAAGACTTAGCCTGAAGGCTGCTCTCCATAGCTACCACTAGGATAGCTTTCACATAAGGTTGTCTTTAACCTATCATCCATAAGGGGTTGTTTGGACTGGTGCAAGGTGCCCACTAGAACTAGTGGACTGCATATGCCAGGCCAACTTCTCACATTGGTGTGCAGCGTGTGGGATTCCAGCTTGCTATTGTTTTACCAGATAATCTCAATTGAATTGATCAACTGAAAACCACTAAAGGTACCTAAGGTACATATAAATTCAAGCTTAGAAATACAATAAGTTCTACTGAACTTAGAGTTGTGTGTTAAGGGCTTAGCACACCCTTTCTACAACTGAAGAGAGTTTAGTAGGCCACACTAGAGTAGGTAGTGCATACACCACACCTCACTAGTAATGTCTTCACTGCCAGGAACCAGTGAGCTCCTGCCATCCAAATATGACAACCTCCCATTCTTGGAATTGAGAGAGTTGTGCAAGATTAGGAAGCTGAAGACAGGCAAAAGTGCCAACACCATCAATCAATCAATCAAGCATTTGTATAGCGCACTACTCACCCGGAGGGTCTCAAGGCGCTTGGGGGGGGGGGTCCGCTACTGTTCGAACAGCCAGGTCTTGAGTTGCTTCCTGAAGGAGAGGTGGTCTTGGGTAAGGCGGAGGTGGATGGGTAGGGAGTTCCACGTCTTGGCAGCCAGGTAGGAGAAGGATCTTCCTCCCGTTGTGGCTCTTCGGATGCGGGGGACGGCGGCGAGGGCGTGGTTGGTCGATCGTAGCTGGCGGGTGGGAGTGTAGAAGGTCAGACGGTCGTTGAGGTATCTGGGGCCTTGGTTGTGGAGAGCTTTGTGTGCGTGGGTGAGGAGTCGGAACGTGATTCTCTTGCTGACGGGGAGCCAGTGCAGGTCTCTCAGGTGTCCGGCGATGTGGCTGTGTCGGGGGATGTCCAGGATGAGTCGAGCTGAGGCGTTCTGGATGCGTTGGAGTCTTTTTGAAGTTTGGCTGTGGTTCCGGCGTAGAGGAGTTGCCGTAGTCCAGTCGGCTGGTGACGAGGGCCTGGGTGAACGTCTTCCTGGTTTCGGTGGGGATCCACCCGAAGATCTTGCGCAGCATGCGTAGGATGTTGAAGCAAGACGAGGAGACGGCGTTGACTTGTCGGGTCATTGAGAGGGAGGAGTCCAGGATGAAGCCCAGGTTGCGTGCGTGGTCCGTTGGTTTGGGTGCGTTGCCCAGGGCAGGGGGCCACCAGGAGTCGTCCCAGGCGGAGGGTGATGATCCTAGGATGAGGACTTCCGTCTTATCTGAGTTCAGTTTCAGGCGGCTGTTCCTCATCCACTCGGCTACGTCCTTCATCCCTTCATGTAGGTTGGTTCTGGCGGTTGTGGGGTCGTTGGTGAGGGAGAGGATCAGCTGGGTGGCGTAGGAGATGATGTTGAGGTTGTGTTGGCGTGCAATGGCTGCAAGGGGGCTCATGTAGACGTTGAAGAGGGTGGGGCTGAGTGATGATCCTTGTGGTACGCCGCAGCTGACTTCGGTGGCCTCGGAACTGAACGGGGGGAGGCGGACTCTCTGGGTTCTTCCGGCGAGGAAGGAGATGATCCACTCCAGTGCCTTCTCTTGGATTCTGACGTTGTTCAGGCGTTGCACTAGGGTGCGGTGGTAGACTGTGTCGAACGCTGCGGAGAGGTCCAGGAGGATGAGGGCCGCTGTTTCCCCGTTGTCGAGCAGGGCTCGGATGTCGTCGGTGGCTGCGATGAGGGCGGTCTCGGTGCTGTGGTTGGCCCGGAAGCCGGACTGCGAGTGGTCGAGGGATCCATTCGTCTCGAGGAAGGCGGCCAGTTGTCTGTTGACGGTCTTCTCGATGACTTTGGCAGGAAAAGGAAGGAGCGAGATGGGGCGGTAGTTTTTGAGGTCGGTGGGATCCGCTGACGGTTTCTTCAGTAGGGCGCTGAGTTCGGCGTGCTTCCAGCTCTCTGGGAAGGTGGCGGTGTCGAGGGAGGTGTTGATGATGTCCTGGAGGTGGGGTGCGATGACGGCGTCGGCCTTGTTGAAGACGTGGTGAGGGCAGGGGTCGGTTGGTGATCCGGAGTGGATGGAGTTCATCGTGCGGATAGTGTCTTCGGTGTTGATCGGGGTCCAGGCTCGGAGGGTGGAGGTGGGGGACGTTGGAACGGTCGTAGGGTACGTCGGCTGAGTGCTGAAACTGTTGTGTATGTCTGCAATCTTGCTGTGGAAGAACGAGGCGAGCGAGTTGCAGAGGTCTTGTGAGGGAGTGATGTCGTTGTTTCCGGCGCTGGGGTTCGAGAGTTCTTTGACGATGATGAAGAGTTCCTTGCTGTTGTGGGCGTTGTTGTCCAGTCGTTCCTTGAATGCGGTTTTCTTGGTGGTGTGGATCATCTGGTGGTGTTTTCGGGTGGCGTGCTTGAGGGTGGTCATGTTGTCTGCAGTCGGGTCTCTGCGCCATGCTTTCTCGAGGGCCCGGCAGTTCTTCTTGGATTTCTTGAGTTCGTCGGTGAACCAGGATGCTTTCTTGTTGCCGGGTCTGACTGGGGGGGTCTTCAATGGGGCGAGGTCGTCTGCGCAGTTGGTGATCCATCTTGTGAGGTTGCTGGTGGCTTGGTTGGGGTTCGTTGAGCTGGCGGGAGGGTTCTGACTCAGGGATGTGGTGAGTTGGTCGGTGGTGATCTTGTTCCAGCTTCTGCGCGGAAACTGTTGCGGGTGGTGGTGCGTGGTGATCCTGCTGAAGCTGAAGTGGACGCAGCTGTGGTCTGTCCAGTGGAGTCCGGTGGTGTGGCTGAAGGAGATGTCCTTGCTGGAGGAGAAGACGGGGTCAAGCGTGTGGCCGGCGTGGTGTGTGGGGGTGGTCACCAGTTGCTTGAGTCCGAGGTTGGCGAGGTTGTCCAGCAGGGTGGTGGTGTTGCGATCGTTGTTGTTCTCTAGGTGGAAGTTGAGGTCCCCAAGGAGGATGTAGTCAGCCGAGGGGAGGGCGTGTGGGCTGATGAGGTCGGCGATGTCTTCGCTGAATTGTGTGCGTGGTCCTGGGGGTCTGTAGATGAGGGTGCCTCTGAGGGTGGTCTTGGGGTCGGTGTGTATCTGGAAGTGCAGGTGTTCGCCGGCTGTGAAGGTGTCGTCGGAGTTGGTCGTGATGCGGATGGTGTTCTTGTGGACGATGGCGATGCCTCCTCCGGTCTCATGGAGATGCTTCTGCTAGATGATCTCAGAAGACCCCTAGGGTCTGCAAGGGTAGGCAGAGAGGGTGGGGCAGAAGATGAGGGAGGGGCCAGGGGTGAAAATACCCAGGACCTGACCTCTGAAACTGGCCAGGAAGGTGACAATGACCTTGCCCTGGAAAATGCAGCACCTCCTGCAGATGAGGAGGAGGATCAGAATGACCTCCCCTTTGTCCCACCAGGAAGAGTTGTGAGTGTGCCCAGAAGGTCCAGATCTCCTTCTCAGGAGTCTAACCATTCTGACACCTCAGTAGGGACCTCTGTTTCTTCTCATAGGAGGGAATCCTCTCATGAAAGGAAAGAGAGACTGCTCAAGTATGAGGAAGCTCAGTTGAGAATCAGAAGAGAGCAGTTGGCTATAGACAGGGAGTCCCTAGAGCTTCATAGACAAAGAAGAAAGTTGGGACTAGAGTCCCATGGTGGCAGCAACTTCCCTAGTGGTAGGGAAAGGTCTTATGACCATAGAAACCTGAGCAAGATTGTCCCTCCCTACCAGAGTGGGGATGACATCCACAAATGGATTACTGCACTGGAGAGGGCCTGTAAAGTACAGAGGGTCCCTCAGGAGCAGTGGGCAGCAATCTTGTGGCTCTCCTTTGCAGACAAAGGTAGAGACAAGCTCCTCACTGTAAGAGAAGAGGATGCTGATGATTACCAAGTCCTGAAGAGTGCCCTGATAGATGGGTTTGGCCTAACCACTGAGCAATACAGGTTAAAGTTCAGAGATACCCAAAAGGCACAGACACAGGACTGGATGGACTTTGTAGATTGTGCTACAAAGGCTCTGGAAGGCTGGTTACTGGGCAGTAAGGTGTGTGACTTCAAAGGATTTTATAATTTAATCATGAGGGAGCAGATTCTTAATAACTGTCAGAATCAGTTGCTACATCAGTACCTGGTTGACTCTGATCTGACCTCTCCCCAAGAATTGGGAAAGAAGGCAGACAAATGGGTTATAACCAGGGTGAAGCCGAAAGTACAGAACCAAGGTGGTGACCAGAAGAAGCAAGATTCCAAAAACTCTGATAAGGGTGGGGAGAAGGGTAAAGACCAGAAGTCTTCTCAAGGTCCCGAGAAATCTGCATCTGGTGGGGAACCCCAATCTAATAAAGGAAAAGGCCAAAGGAAACCATGGTGCAAAGTCTGTAAGCAAAAGACTCACTGGACCAGTGATTGCACCAAGTCCAAAGACTCCACTCCAGCCACCATTGCCCCTAAGGCAACTGTTCCCCCTGGACCAGCTACAAGTGGTGGTGGAAACACTCAGAATAAGGGTTTAGTAGGGTTGACCCTGGGTACTGAGATGGACTCTGGCCTAGTCAGAGTGCCAACTCAGGCTGTCCTAGTCTGTGATGGGGGCATGGATATGTCCCCCTTTGTGAGTCCCAATAATTTGGGCAAATACAGACAGCAGCCTTTAATTAATGGAAGAGAGGCTTTGGCATTCAGGGACACAGGAGCAAGTGTCACCATGGTGACACAAGATCTTGTGGATCCTGGGCAGATTATACTTGGTGAAATGTACCAAGTGACCAATGCTAGCAATGTCAGAACAGACCATTCTCTGGCAGTTGTTAACTTCTCCTGGGGAGGGGTAACTGGCCTTAAGAAGGTTGTGGTGAGTGCAGACCTACCAGTTGAATGCTTGCTTGGCAATGATCTTGAAACCTCAGCTTGGGCAGAGGTGGAGCTCAGGAAACATGCAGAAATGCTAGGGATCCCTGCACATGTCTTTGCTGTGACTAGGTCACAGGCAAAAATGTCAAAAGCTGAACAGGCCCTGGATTCTGGAATAATGGACCAGGTGCCTCCCAAGAGAAGGAGCAGTAGGGTTAAGGCAGTGCCTTCCCCCTTGGCTCAGGAGGAAGATCAGTCTTTTGAGGAAGCTGATCTCAGGCCTGAAGAAGGAGGTTGAACCTGATCAGGTTGAGTTCTTGGGGACAGGGGGCCCTTCCAGAGCAGATCTGAGCCAGGAACAGCTGAACTGCCCCTCTCTTGAACCCCTCAGACAGCAGGCTGCTGCTGAGGCTGCTGGGAATGCTAGTGGCACCCATAAGATATATTGGGATGATGGACTCCTGTACTCAGAGAGTAGAGACCCCAAGCCTGGAGCAGCCAGGAGGTTGGTTATACCTCTGATGTTCAGGGGCTTCCTATTGACACTAGCCCATGACATTCCCTTAGCAGGTCACCTGGGCCAGAACAAGACTTGGGACAGAATTGTCCCTCTCTTTCACTGGCCCCACATGTCTGAAGACACCAAGGAGTTTTGTCGCTCCTGTGTAACCTGCCAAGCCAGTGGGAAGGCAGGTGGCACCACAAAGGCCCCCCTGATATCAGTACCTGTGGTGGGGGTTCCCTTTGAGAGGGTGGGGAGTGACATAGTTGGTCCCATGGATCCCCAAACAGCATCTGGGCACAGGTTTATCCTGGTGGTGGTGGACCATGCCCCCAGGTACCCAGAAGCCATTCCCCTTAGGACCACTACAGCTCCTGTGGTGGCAAGGGCCCTCCTGGGAATTTTCTCAAGAGTGGGCTTTCCTAAGGAGGTAGTATCTGACAGAGGTGCAAACTTTATGTCCAGTTACTTGACTGCAATGTGGAAAGAGTGTGGAGTGACTTATAAGTTCACCACACCCTATCACCCACAATGCAATGGTTTAGTTGAGAGATTCAACAAAACCTTGAAGGGCATGATTAAAGGGCTCCCAGAAAAGTTTAGGCGAAGATGGGACATACTCTTGCCCTGCCTTTTATTTGCATACAGGGAGGTGCCTCAGAAGGGGGTTGGCTACAGCCCTTTTGAACTTTTGTTTGGCCATCCTGTTAGGGGTCCATTGTGTCTGGTGAAGGAAGGTTGGGAGTTACCTCTCAAACCCCCTAAACAGGACTTAGTGGACTATGTACTTGGTCTCCGCTCCCGGATGGCTGAGTATATGAAAAAGGCAACCAAAAACCTTGAGTCTAGCCAGGAATTACAGAAAGCCTGACATGACCAAAAGGCTGTGCAGACTGTTTACCAGCCAGGGCAGAAAGTGTGGGTGCTGGAGCCAGTGGCCCCAGCAGCCCTCCAAGACAAGTGGAGTGGCCCCCATACAATTGTTGAACAGAAGGGAGAGGTTACCTATCTGGTAGACCTGGGAACTCCCAGGAGCCCCCACAGGGTGCTCCATGTTAACAGGCTGAAGCCATATATGGACAGGGCTGACATGGGCTTGCTCATGGCAACTGATGAGGGCCAGGAGGAGGAGAGTGACCCTCTCCCTGACCTGCTCTCTCAGAACCCTGATGATGGGTCAGTGGATGGTGTAGCCTTGGCAGGCAGCCTCACTGCCCAGCAGCAAACTGATTGTAGACAGGTGCTCAATCAGTTCAAACACATGTTTTCTCTGACTCCAAGTCAGACCACCTGGTGCACTCATGAAGTGGACACTGGGGACAGTCTGCCTGTTAAAAGTAAGATTTACAGGCAACCTGACCATGTCAGGGACTGTATCAGGACAGAAGTCCAGAAAATGTTGGAACTGGGTGTCATTAAACCTTCAGATAGCCCTTGGGCTAGTCCAGTGGTCCTGATGCCAAAACCTCACACAAAAGATGGTAAGAGAGAGATGAGGTTTTGTGTGGACTACAGAGGCCTCAATGCAGTCACTAGGACTGATGCCCATCCAATCCCCAGGGCAGATGAGCTAATAGACACTTTGGCCTCAGCCAAGTATCTAAGCACATTTGACCTAACAGCTGGCTACTGGCAGATCAGACTAGCTGATGATGCAAAGCCAAAAACTGCATTTTCTACCCCTGGTGGGCTTTACCAATTTGTGGTGATGCCCTTGGGTTTGAAAAATGCACCTGCCACTTTTCAGAGGTTGGTGAACACAGTCCTTACAGGTCTGGAAGCCTATAGTGCAGCATATCTAGATGATATTGCTGTCTTTAGCTCCACCTGGGAGGATCACCTGGTCCACCTCAGAAATGTTTTGGAGGCCCTGCAGAAGGCAGGCCTAACTATCAAGGCCACAAAGTGCCAGATAGGGCAGAGTCAGGTTGTGTACCTGGGCCACCTTGTGGGTGGAGGCCAGGTTCAACCATTGCAGAGCAAGATCCAGACCATCATGGACTGGGCTGCTCCAACTACCCAGACTCAGGTGAGAGCCTTTTAGGCCTGACTGGGTAATACAGAAGATTTGTCAAGGGGTATGGATCAATAGTGACACCCCTGAATGACTTAACCTCTAAGAAAATGCCCAAAAGGTTCAGTGGACAGTTAGCTGTCAAAAGGCATTTGATGACCTGAAGCAGGCCAGGTGCACTGCTCCCATTCTGCAAAGTCCTGATTACTCCAAAAAGTTCATTGTGCAAACAGATGCATCTGAGTTGGGGGTAGGCGCTGTACTGTCACAGTTGAATGATGAAGGTCAGGATCAGCCAGTAGCGTTTATTAGCAGAAGGCTGACCCCCAGAGAGAAACGTTGGTCAGCCATAGAGAGGGAGGCCTTTGCTGTGGTTTGGGCTCTGAAGAAGCTGAGGCCATACTTGTTTGGCACTCACTTCCTTGTTCAAACAGACCACAAGCCCCTCATATGGCTAAAACAGATGAAGGGTGAAAACCCCAAACTTTTGAGGTGGTCCATTTCCCTACAGGGGATGGACTATACAGTGGAACATAGACCTGGGAGTAACCATGCCAATGCAGATGGACTCTCCAGATATTTCCACTTAGAACATGAAGACTTAACTGGTCAAGGTTAGTTTAATGTCCCTGCGTTTGGGGGGGTTGTGTAGGAGAGTAGGATCTGCCTCTTATGGTTACCCCCACTTTTTTGCTGATGTATCACTGTTTTTCGACTTTAGTCTGGCTGGGGCCCTGCTATTCAGGACCCCAGCCTAGCTGCTTCCTCTCTAAATTGATTCCCTGTACTTTAGGTACATCACAGATTGGATTCTGGAGTGCCCTTATAAGTCCCTAGTATATGGTATACTATGTACCCAGGGCATAGGTACCCCAGAGGCCTACCAGGGGCTGAAGCATGTATTGTGCCACCCCTGGAAGGCCATCCAAAATGACACCACAGGACTGCTACTGCAGCCTGGGTATATTTTAGTATATGGTTTGGTACGCCCCTAGGGCTCAAACGTGTATTGTCCTAAATACTGCTGATATTTGACTTGTAACTTATGTACTTCGAACTTTAGCCTCATAAAGAGACTAGAGGGGTGTGTTTAAGACTAAATACATATATTTTATATATATACCTGGTGTGGTCCTCTTTCATTTGGTCACTCAAGAGATTATAGACTGGTAAAACAAGCTGCTTCACATTCCTCCAAGACTTAGCCTGAAGGCTGCTCTCCATAGCTACCACTAGGATAGCTTTCACATAAGGTTGTCTTTAACCTATCATCCATAAGGGGTTGTTTGGACTGTTGCAAGGTGCCCACTAGAACTAGTGGACAGCATATGCAAGGCCAACTTCTCACACTGTCTGGATAATTAGAGTACTGCAAGGAGAGTGCATGGTCAATTTATAAGTGCTTGGCGGAGTGATTGGACAAGTACATGGTCCTGGCTGCGTGATTGGAGGAGTGCATGGGTAGTGACAAGGAGATGGCTGGACTGCATCAGTAGTGCTCAGGGGATTGTAGCAGTGCATGTGTTAGTGCCTGGGTCATTGCATGAGTACATGGGTACTGACTGGATGATTAGAGTACTGCAAGGAGAGTGCATGGTGAATTTATAAGTGCTTGTGTTTTGGCGCAGTGATTGGATAAGGACATGGAGCTGGCTGGGTGATTGGAGGAGTGCATGGGTAGTGACAAGGAGATGGCTGGACTGCATGAGTAGTTCTCAGGGGATTGTAGCAGTGCATGTGTTAGTGCCTGGGTCATTGCATGAGTACATGGGTAATGACTGGATGATTAGAGTACTGCAAGGAGAGTGCATGGTGATTTTATAAGTGCTTGTGTTTTTTTTTTTTTGTCCTCATTTGCCTCTAAAAAAAAGCTCCATTCCATTTGCACCTGTGAATAGAGTATTGTGCCCTTTTGTGCTGGAAGTAGGGAGACAGAGATAGGAAAGGGAGGATACTGGCTTCAACCTTTTGCACCCTCGTTTATTTGAAGCACCATCTTCCAACCTATGTTCCCTTGTTGTCTCTCCCCTGCTCTCCCTCATGCGCCGAAACGTAAAATGGGAAGCAAGGGGGGACCAAATGGCCAGACGAGGCAAGGAAGGCATAATCATCGGACTTCGTTATTCATTTATTGCTCACACCACTCTATTAAGGGAGACCAAAAATCATGCTTTTTGAAGGCCTTCATATCCAGGCTAGCAACATATTTAATAGAGATTAGCCAATCAATGAGCTTTGGAGGGGATACAGCTATCCACTGTTTACAAATTTCTCTGCGTGCCAACAGAATAGAGTAAAAAAGCAGCCTTGCTTTGTTATCCGTTATACTTGCGGGGGAGTCTACGCATCCAATAATAACCAACAAGACGCTTACCTTAATGTCCATATCCAGCACAGTGGACAGAACCCTACTCACATCATTCCAGAAAGGCTGAATCTCCGGACATTCCACAAACATATGTACGTCATCCTCTCTTGGACTACCGCACCTAGGACAGACCACATCTCCTCTGCTCCCGAACTTTGACAGCCTCTGGGGCGTCCAGTAGGCTCTATGAATGGAGAAAAGGTGGTTTCTTCTTAGGTGTGCTGGTTTTACTATTTTAAATAACATAGCCATTGATACTTGCCACTTATTTTCCAGCGAAGACTCCGGCAAGCATCTTCCCCACAGTTCCGTTGGCAATGTGAAGGCCCCATCTTCCAGTTCCACCATCAGCCAGTATATTGTTGCAAGCTCCTTTTTAAGTACAGTCTCATTCAGAAGTCTGTCCTCCAGTTCGTTTGAACTTCCTATCACTGTACCTAGATCTTGAAACCAACTATGTATTTAAATCTGGACATTTGTTGTTCCAAAAGATGGTTACACGATTCCCAACTTATTAAAAGACCATCCTGTGTAATATGGTTCCATCTTGTTAGGCCAGCCTCTCTCAAAGGTCGAGCTAGTGCATCTTTTGTCCAGACCGGTGAGCCAGGTGAGTCCCATATAGGAGCCATTTGACTGAAGTATGGTATTTTTAAGGCTTTTCTGACCCTATACCAGGTCTCAGCCAGGCCTCTCAAAATCTTTAGCCTGACTTTCTTAAGGTATTTAGGGTCTGCATATTTAAACATAAAGCAGACACTACCCCCTGGCTCCTGCCTTGCCATTACTCCCAGCAGTCTCCCAATCTCTGAAATTGTGGGTGTGTTCAGCAACATTTTCCCATTTTTAATAAAAAGGCCCATGAATAAAATACCAGATCTGGTAGTGCTATGCCCCCTTTCTCCACCCTCCTCCTCAATTTCTTCCAGGCTATTCTGGGTCCCTTGCTTGACCAAATAAAGCTACCTATTTGACCTTGCAGCTTTTTAAGCGCTTCCTTATCAAACGGGAGGGGAATGGTGTCAAACAAGAAAGTTAATTTTGGGAGGATCATCATTTTTACTAGGTTTACCCGGCCTAGTAAGGTAAGCTGGAGGTGTGCCCAGATTTTTAACAGCCCACTGATCTCTTTCTTTGCCTTCTCCAGATTGACTTTGGTTAATTTGGAGATGTCTTGTGGAATCATGACTCCCAGATACCTCATTGCCTCCCTAATGGGTGCTTCCCCTGCTTCCAAATTCCAAGTCATGACCTCCGTCTTATTCCCATTTATTTCATAACCCGAGATTTTTCCATAGTCTGTTGTTAGTATTGTAATGCGGCTTAGGGTGTTTTGTAGGTTATTCGAAAAAATGAGAATATCATCAGCGTAGAGGCCCAATTTCTTGCACCAGCCCTCATACTGAAAAGGTACAATCTCCAAATCCTCCCTTATTTTCCTGGCAAGGGGCTCAATGTATAAATTGAATAAGAGTGGCGATAAGGGACACCCCTGTCTCGTTCCCCTACTAATAAGAACCGGATCTGTCAAGGAGCCATTAACTAGCACTCTAGCTCTTGGGGTCCTGTAGATAGCCTCCAATGTTCTACAAAAATTTTGGCCAAGATTTACAGATTCTACCACAGTCCGCAAAAAGGCCCAATTCACCCGGTCAAAAGCTTTAGTGGCGTCTAAAGCTATTACCGCAAGTGGAAGCTCATAAGCGGATGCCAGGTCAATCGAACCTATCAACGAGAAGGTCAGCTCTTTCAAAGACCTACCCCGAATAAACCCTTTTTGATCCGTATGGATCAACTCCGCCATTGGTCCATTTAACCTGTCGGACAATATCTTTGCAAAGATCTTATAATCGCAATTCAGCAAAGATATTGGCCGATACGAATCACAGTTTTTTGGGCTTTTACCTGGCTTCAAAATTAGGGAGATGTTAGCCTCATCCCATGAGGCTGGCAAATTAACCCCCTTCAAAAAGAACTCGTTACAGAATTCTACAAGGATACGTTTTAATACACTAGCCAAAACTTTGTATACCTCAAGAAGTAGACCGTCGGGGCCAGGGGCTTTTCCTTTCTTACCTTGTCTTAATGCAGTATCTACTTCCCCTTCTCCAATCTCCCGATTCAGTTGCCTACTCTTCTCTGCTGAAAGGGTACTACTTAAGCCCTGTCCCAACCAAACTTCAACCTCATCTTGGGTGGATTTTAGATCCTCTTGGTATACCCCGCTATAATAGCTGTGAAAAGCACGCTCAATCTCCCTGTTATCACTAATAAGATCGCCAGTTTTTTCACATTTAACCTGGTCTATCCTGCTTCTCACCTGCTCCTTTTTGACCTTCCAGGCCAGCAGCTTGCTGCAGCCTTCACTATATTCGAAATGAGCCAATCTACTGGCATCCCATTTCTTTCTTACCCTTTCTTGTATAATTACTGCCAGCTTAGCTTTAACTTCCTGTACTTTTTTAAACAGGCTTTCCCGGGCTTCTTCGTCTATCGTGGGATCAGTCAGATCTTTCTCGAGGGCCAGAACCTGTTCCTCAACAGTTGACACTTCTTTGTAGTAACTGCGCCTTTTTTCAGCTGCCAGTGCCCCTAATCTACCCCTCAGAATGGCTTTATAGGCATCCCAAATTATTCCATGTGCTGCTGACCCCTGATTAAGATGGAAAAACTTTTCTGTCTCTCTAGATAGTACTACCATAACTTCTTCTTCTTGCAGAATTGTACGGTCTAGGGTCCATCTGGAATGAGTGATTCTCTCTTGTGACTTCAAATGTAGGACCACCGCTGAGTGATCCGACAGATGAACTCCCACATGCTCAACCTTCTGGACACAATCTACCAGGTCACTATCTATAAGGAAGTAGTCAATCCTCGATTGGTGCCTATATTTTTGATTATAAAAGGTAAAGCCTTTTATTTTCCCTGCCTTCTGTCTCCAGATGTCACAAAGCCCCAGCTGAGCCACAATTTGCTTGATAAATGTGGACATTTTTAGGTTGATGCATGCTCTGCTACGTGAAGTTCTATCTAAGGAGTAATCTAAAACAGCATTGAAGTCCCCTGCCATAATGATAGGATCGGGAACTTCTATTAATTCTGCTAGCAAATCTCCGAAAGGAGAGACATCATCTCTATTCGGGCCGTAATAACCCACTAGAGAAAGGGCCTGCCCCGAGATCTTAGCTTTAACAATTAACCACCTTCCAGCTTTATCAGAGATCTGTGCCCCAAAAACCACCTGTGCCCCTCTTTTTGCTAAAATCGCCACTCCCTTTGTTACACCCGTATGGGATGTACACACTGCCTGAGAGATCCAGTTTTGGGCCCCAAAAAGATCCAAGCCCTCCTCCGACGACAGGTGGGTTTCCTGCAAAATGATGATCTGGGCTGGACAGTCCTTCAGATATTGTAGAATTTTGTCCTGCCGCCCTCGTACCCTAAGACCATTAACATTTCAGGACAAGATTTTAATTTTCATTGCTTTCCCTCCCTTCTCACCCATCTTCTAGAAGATCAAAGAACCAGCCCCAAAATTTCAAACTCCTAATCAATACTAAAAACTTTATAGAGACAATAGAGGATCTTTTTTTTGTTTTTTTTCCCTCTGCTCCCCACCCTGTGCTCCCCCTATAACCCCCTCCCCATGGGAAACCCTCCCCTGTTTCCTCATGATCCAAGGTCATATGGGCGTCCCCCCCGGAGCGTGCGTGAAATTGAAAGTAGAAATAACAGGTAAGAATGATATCTAAATAAATTTAAATTTTTGCCGCTATCTTATTATTAGGTTTATAAAATTCATACCCTTAAAATAGGAATTTTACACCCTATCACAATAATATAGTACTTATGAAATAGTGTAGTGATGATGTAATACAATTCAGGAGAGAGGTCTAGCCACCCGGTTGTAAATTTTTAATAAATTCGTCCAACTTCTCTACAGAGTGAAAGATGTGCATCTTATTATTTAACATGACCTTTAAAAAAGCAGGAAACCTCAGCTGTACCGAGGCTCCTAGACTCTTTAGCCTGTCGATCCTTTGTCCCATCTCCCACTGCCTGTTAGAGGTGGTGGCAGAAACATGTGATCTAATCTCGTATCTAGCACCATCCACCTCAATAGATTTCATCCCCAGGGCTTTTGACAGTATTTTCTCTTTTAGAGAGAATGTTAAAAAATTAATTAAGATCTTCCTGGGTTTGGACCTGTTTGTATTGAGTCTAAAGCAGAGGTCTTCAAACTTTTTGATGCCGAGACCCCCCTGTCAAAATTTTCAGGCTTGAGGACCCCCCTCCTGACAAATTTCTAGAACTTGGTACTCCTCATCATTGACAAGCATAAACGCCCCCCAGTTCCCACGGCAAATCATTTTTACGGTGGGGAAATATTATTAAACAGTGTTTAGCAAATCAAAGGTTTGTGGGTGACTGTGGTTTGGAGTCACAGGCTTACTACACAGTTCAAACCTGACCATCCTCTCCTTCGTGACAGCTTGAGATGAAAGCCGGCAAAAATTATCTCCACTTTTGTCACCTATAGACATGAGTTCTGAACCTGGCGCCCAGCTTGACACTCTGGCTTCCGCCAGTACCACCATGTGTCGCCTCCCCTCTCACTCATCACTGGAGCTCACTGAGCTATAAGGGATATAGCGCGGAGTGGACAATGAAGTTTACTGCGTGCGAGGGCAGTGTATATGAGAACTAAAAAAAAGAGTCCCTTGTTTGTAAAGCAGGCAGTTTTAAACTTGCAATGGATTGAGCTGTATAGGGTTTTGCAAGTAATGGTAGACTGCATGCAGTTGTGCTTCCTGCAGACAATATTTGTGGTAGTAGCAGAGAATTCAAGAGTAAAAACAGTCCACCAGACCATAAACCAGGCCAGCAAGCAGCAAAAAAAGCCCACACACTGACCTGACTGGCTACCCCTTTGGGCACTGCCAGCCTGCCCTATAGGCAGGGAAACTGGAATTATGAGGCAGGGGTTGACCAAATTATGATGCGGCAGGGCTGACTAAATTGTGTGGTAAGAAAATGTAAATAATGTTATGTGATGAGGCACATTTTGGGATAGTATTGCTTCAATATTTTGAAATGTTTTACACACGGTAACACTGGGCAAGATTTCACCTCATCAGTACCATTTTATAACCAAAATACAGCAATGAACAAAAGAAAGATGTCTAGTCAACCTTTGTGAAGGGCCTTCCACTCCACAGGAATACATGTCGCCACATTAGAAGCTCACCTGGGCCTGGCCGGGAGCAGTAGTGGTCCCTTAAAACCCTAGAGGTCTTGTGCAGAGTTAAGCAGTTCACCGATGCCTCTTTTCTCCCACCCCCTCCCTTCCATCTCTGTCAATTAAAGTATGTCTGGCCCAGTCTCTCAATACCTAATAATCACACACAGACTGGGCTCTTCCCCTTCATCCCTTCAGTGTTATGCCCCCTCCAAGCCCCCCCCCTTCGGCCCGCACCAAGCGCACTGCTTTTCTGTCCGCTGCATGATGGCAGTGCCATTTCTAAAGGGGGCAGAGCATCTGCAGTCGGCACCACAGCTGCACTGGCCCAACCCTGCCTCTGAAAGAAAGTAAAAGACACTACCCTAGCCCCCTGAGAGCTCGGGTCCAAGTGCACACAACACGTGATGCCTCTGGCTGGATTCCCCTTATTTCATGTGTTTAATACTCAATGATAACACACAATTGAATTGTGTTGGAAATGGCTAGTTTTGTCTTCAAAAAACCCTTTTTGTTTGAAGAGATTGTTCCTTTCGTGGCGCAGCACCCCTCGCCCCGCGCCCCCGCCCCCAGGGTCCCAGTATAGCCTTTGAGGGCTTTCCTCAAGCCAGCATGACAAAAACGGAAACAGGAGAGTGGCAACAGCGGGGGCAGAGCAGAGAAATACCAAAGACAGCAGTGGGGAAAGGGTGAGTGCGAAAATAAAGGAGTGAGGGTAGCAACAGAGAGATGATGGAAACGTAACCAGTGCCATCAGCAGTAGAAAGCGGATTATTTTAAATGAACAAATCTTCCAGGGGGAATAAAGTATTATGGGAAACATCTTCAGGAAAATTCTTGTAAATAAGAATGTGTGTGTGTGCATGCATTTATGTTTGTGTGTCTGAGGGGTGAAAAGCCAGGGCATGGTGGATGTGGAGAAAGGTGGGGGAAGAGGCAGCATTCTCACAAGTTCTGTGAAGAACCTACACAAACGATTGAGAGTTTATACAACCCTGTCTGTTCAACAGACCTGTACAGTTGTGACCAGAAGATTACAGGCTTGATCGTGTAAAGATGTATGTCCCAAAATGAACTGCTTTGATGTACCCTAAATAACAGAATTACCAACCTCATAATGTCCTCCATCAGTTAGTTACTCTATGTGAGCCTATACGCTGCAAAGTAACAGAAAATACAAATTTGCTGCAGTTTGTACCCAATTCCGGCATGTGTGAAGGCCGTCCATAGTTTTTTTTTACTATTTTCATTACATCACCACTATGTTGCTTGCCTTTTTACAGTACTAAGATACAGGTCTTAGCATTGAGGCAACTTAAAGTACAGAGCAATGTGACAATCCATCATATTCTAGATATGGTATCTTTCATGATTTACGGGTCATGCACAAGAGCAGGAATGCTTTTATTGAGATTTTCCTGGTGTCTTGAACATTTAGACAACATTCCTTGGTGTTGTGCCAAGTGCTATCACACCAAACTGGGGAGAGAATATGGCCTAACGGCTAGGGCGGTCGACCTCGGAGCTGGGGAACCGGGTTCGAGTCTCGGCAGGGACGCTCAACATTCTGTGATTCTGGGCAAATCACTTAATCTCCTCATGCCTAACAAAACTTAATGTGTCTGTCTGTAACGTAACTGGTGCTCATGTAAATCGCTCTGATACCTTCGGGTCTAGTTCGCAATATACAAAACTCCACCAAAAAAAACTCCACAAACTGTGATCCTTAAATGGTTACAATTCAAATAAGCCCACATGAAGCTGTGATAGTAAAATCGATTAGGCTCTGGAGCCTGACCATGAACTCTCTCCTTCGTGGACTGGCGTTCTGTTTTTTCTCTCACTTTTTTCCTTCTAAAAGTATTGCAAATATTTGCAGCTATTGTCTCCTGTTTCACAAATATGCTTGTTGAAGTCTATACCTTGTTGCCTTTCTTGCACTGCAACTCTAATGGTCACTGTTGGCATGTTTTATTGCACTCTTTAATTGATATTCAGAATTGGTGTTCATCAGCTTTGGCTCCTTACTCACTTGATAAATGAATAAGTCTATGAATAAAGAAAGCAGTAATCTTCAAACTGTTATTTGGGTATTTACCGACTAATAATGGCCAGGTAAGATGTGTGGAATGTAACTGCACCTTTTTAAATAATTTGAATACCTGAGGACAACAATTTTTTTTTTCATCTCCCATATTGGGCCAATTCGAGTGTGGATTTATGTTTGCATGAAGCAAATGACATTGCCTGCTCTGGTCTATCCGCGTTGAAAGGAAGAGCGTTGCTTCCGTGCCATAGGAAGAGTGATCATGGAGTCTAAGAGCCTTTCACATCACAGTATCAAAATAATTTGTGGGTCTCTGGAAAGCCAATAAAGAACCACTGATGCAAGATGCGGTGTGCTCTAATAAAGAATATAACTGGTAAAAGACTGTTCATAATGTAGCCAGAATATATTGTGATAATAATGACGATCAAAATATGAGTGCAGTGGAGGTATGTTCTGAGCCACAGGAGGGTCCATCAACATGTTAACTTTATCAGTGTGTCTTCCATCCACCTTTTGGCCAAGAGTACTTGAACAAAACATTGGGCAGATTTTTATTTAAAAACTTAAAATACCTTCCCCACGATATACATTCAAGCCAATAAATACTATTCAGGCCAAGACATTTCAGTGCAAAGTAGAAACAATGGCACACTGCCGCTTTCTTCAGTTTTACCTCTGATGCCTGAATGCTCATTCACTTGGTATCCAGCTCACCCCAAGAAGGCCCCTTGGTGCCACTGACAGATAATGGATGTTAATTTTTACCCAACTCTACAGTAATTATTTTATCGACCTCGTAAGGATGGAAGGCAGAGTGGACTCACCGGAATTCGAACCTGTGACCATGTGGTCAAAGAGAAACTCCTGGAGCATGAACAAAAGTTCATTGAGCCACCAGACCCAGATCACTACGATCTCATAATCCATTCCTAATGCATGATTTTGGAAAATAGACCCACATATGTATTCTTAGCCCATACATCATTTCAGTGCTTTGCTGTAGTTTGATGTCACCTAGTAGCAGCGTAATGATGCTGTTAAAAATAGATGTAAAAGTAATCTAGGGACCATGCAGAATAAGAGAGAAAAGGCTTATGCAGTCAGTGTGAAAGTGAACATAAATAAACGTTATTTTTGTAATGTAGCCAGGTTTCGGAAATAGCATAGTTTGAAAGAAAAAAGGTGAGGGCTGTGAGTGTGTATGTCTGAGGGGTGAAAAGCAGGGCATGGTGGATGCGGAGGAAGGAGGGGGGAAGAGGCTGCTCACTCACCAGTTCTTCGAAGCTTCCGTTGCCTTGGGAACCAGGAAACAGCAAGGCGATCAGATTCCAGGATCAGCCACGAGGAAGAGGCACGGAAAGGGCTCCAGCTGGAACTACACAGCAGCAGCAACAACGAAGAAGTCCAGGAAAGGCAACAGGGTGCAAGGTAGCGACAAAAAAATATTGATGCACTCTTGTTCTTTCCACAGGTGCATGTTTATGGCCCCAGTTCCCGGCATTTCCTGGTGTGCATCCTGCAGTCTGTCTGATTGGAGGACAGTCGTGGATGACGTTGTATTCTTTTACGATGTCCTCCAATCAGAGAGCAGATTGAGATGCACTCTTCGGAATCCAAAACAAAGAGCAAATGTTTTGGATTCCGGATCCAGGCAGTGCAATACAGGAGTACGACTGGGAATGCGCGACCCCCTTTGTATGTCTCCACGCCCCCCCTGGGGGTCGCCCCCCACAGTTTGAAGACCCCTGGTCTAAAGGGATCCCTATGGGCTCGTTGTATATCTTTTGCTATCTCCTCTTCTGACTCCTCCATCTGGAGCTTATTCTTAATCAGTCTTACTACATATGTTTTGATATCGTCATCCTCTCTGCCTTCAGGTACTTTCAGGATTTTCAAGTTATTTCGTCTCTGGAAGTTTTCCAGCCTTTCGACCCTGTCCAAGTTCTCTTTCTCTGCAGTCCTTAGTTTATCTATTTCAGCGCAGTTTGCCTGTACCGTTTCCCTAAGCTCTTTGACCTCCTCCTCTAATGTTGTAGTTCTGCTGCTGAGGTCGTCTATCTTTCTTTCCATTACTTCACAGGCCTTCTTTATCTCCAACTGATTCGACTCTGATATTTCGAACCTGTTTTTGATTTCTGCTGATAGTACTACTAAGAGTGCTCCAACAGAAGCATCGTCCTTCTGTAGGTGGTGAGGGACCTGTGCAGGGTCTTCAGAAATAGGAACTAGGCTATCTGGATTTCTACTGGAAGGCTGACTACCTGCGTCAATATCGGAGTCGGTAGTTATTCGAGATTTTGCTACTCCGTCTCCTTGGCCCACCATACCGGGATCATCTAGGTGGCTATCAGGGATTACTAACCATTTCATGGCTTCCTTCTCCTGGCCAATATTCACGCCCGCCATCGTGTTTTCACCAAGAATTAAACTTTTTGGTAGAATTTTAAAGTACGTTTTTAGGGATGGAGTAATTTTATTTTGGGGGCCTGCACCCCTTTCCTTAATGAAGACTTTTTGTTTTTTGTCTTGGGGTCAGAGGGAAACGAATTCTTAAATGAGGTATGTGTTGTTTCAGAACTCACACACTCCTCTTTTCTGTCTGTCTGCACCCCATCCACCTTGGCAACCTTCTTTCCTCCTTCCCACTTCTCCCCCTTCAGCCTCCTGTCTCGCTTCACAAAAGTCTCTCTCTGGTTCGATAGTCCGTATATCTGCTGACTGACCCCCTTTTCCACTACCTTTGCGGAACTACGGAGCGCGTACCTAGAGACCCCCTCTGCGGGTATGCCCTCGTGTATCACCTTCCCCCTGCCTCTGTTGGAGTCAGAGCTGATGGAGTCAACCTGATCAGGAACTACTTCCTCTTCTACCTCACCCTTCAGCAGACCGACACAGTTCTGCCTACAATCTATAGATAGTCCGGTTTTGGCAGACTGTTCCTCTCTCTGTGGATGGTCACCTGTAGCCCCGTCTTTCCAGCCACCTCCTCTGCCTCCTATCCCTCGAAAGGGGATCCTAGCCGCTGCGCCTCTTCCTCTGCGAAGCTCCAGGGCCGCCCTGCACCACACCTGCTCTGACGCCGTGTTGCCGTTGTTACCAGTGGACGCGCTCTCCACACCGAGCTGGCCACTTCTCTCCGCCTCCACCTCCAACCACGCCACGCCGAAGCCTCTGCTACACCAGAAACCACTCGTCGCTCCCCGCGCCATACCGAAGCCTCCCGCCTCCCGCCTCCCGCTGCACCAAAACAAAAACCTCCCACCGGGCTGTAATCAAGGACGGCAGCCTCCTAACAAAGCAAGCAAATGTTCCGATGTGCCAAATGGTGGATGGCAGCGTCCGCCGCCACAGACCGGTGAGTCGTGGCGAGCCGCACCAAAGCGCCGAAGCAGGAGCCGCCCGCAGCGCCAGAGACCTCTCACCGCTCACCACCCACCGCGCTGAACTTTTGGAAGCGGAAGCTGAAGACCGGTGAGCTAAACCACTACACTTCACAGACAAATTTCACAATACATGCATCATCGATAAATATTTCATCACTTCAAAGTTCCAGGGCAGACTTTACACGATCCTACCCGTTCACATTACGGGATCACGAACGCTCCAGGAGTTCTCCCGCGACCCGCTACACGCTGGCCGCCATGTTTCCCAGAATCCCAGTGCTTGTGTTTTGGCGCAGTGATGAGATAAGGACATGGAACTGGCTGGGTGATTGGAGGAGTGCATGGGTAGTGACAAGGAGATGGCTGGACTGCATCAGTAGTGCTCAGGGGATTATAGCAGTGCATGTGTTAGTGCATGGGCCATTGCATTAGTACATGGGTACTGACCGGATGATTAGAGTACTGCAAGGAAAGTACATGGTGAATTTATAAGTGCTTGGGTTTTGGCGGAGTGATTGGATAAGTACATGGTGCTGGCTGCGTGATTGGAGGAGTGCATGGGTAGTGACAAGGAGATGGCTGGACTGCATCAGTAGTGCTCAGGGGATTGTAGCAGTGCATGTGTTAGTGCCTGGGTCATTGCATGAGTACATGGGTAGTAACTGGATGATTAGAGTACTGCAAGGAAAGTGCATGGTGAATTTATAAGTGCTTGGGTTTTGGCGGAGTGATTGGATAAGTACATGTAACTGGCTGGTGTAGGAGAGTAGGATCTGCCTCTTATGGTTACCCCCACTTTTTGCTGATGTATCACTGTTTTTCGACTTTAGTCTGGCTGGGGCCCTGCTAATCAGGGCCCCAGCCTAGCTGCTTCCTCTCTAAATGGATTCCTAGTACCTTAGGTACACTTCAGATTGGATTCTGGGGTGCCCTTATAAGTCCCTAGTATATGGTATACTATGTACCCAGGGCATAGGTACCCCCGGGGCCTACCAGGGCCTGCAGCATGTATTATGCCACCCCTGGGAAGCCTACCAAAATGACACCACAGGTCTGCTACTGCAGCCTGAGTGAGGTGGTGCATGCACCCCTTACTGAGATATAGGTTCACTATATCTCACCCTATCACTGCACATATAAACCTATCAGTCACCCCTATGGCAGGCCTTATCAATCCTGAAGGCAGGGTGCTTGGTTTTATGTGAGAGGGTGCCCATGCATGAGCTGAGCCCTCTGCAGCCTTCGGAATCTATTCTCCGGGGTTGTCTGTGATGCAGCCTGACCATATACTCTTAAGTGCATTATAACCTCGCGGTAAATGCTAACTTTGGGATGGCTGCACGGAAACATGTCATGTTTGGTGTCAAATGCTTTGGAATCATACCCCCACACCAGTAACTGGTGTGGGAGTATGATCCCACCCTTCTAGAGGGAGAGACATGACAGTACCGGTATACCCGGTAACAACCTAAAAGAGCCCTGGCATCACAAAATGGATGCTGCAGCCACAGACACGGGTCTGGCCTCCTGCTGCTGACCGAAACTCCGGCAGGGGAGGCCTGGACAATAGGTTTCCTGTCACAGGGAGGTGTTACCACCTCCCAGACAGGCCTTAGTGTATTGGGGCTGGGTGGGTGCACTCTCAGAGTGCTTTGAAGTCTGCACTGGGGGCACATTTGGTGTCCCTGTGCATAGTCCAGTTCAAACCGGTCTCAGGGTCTACCAGCCCCTGCTCTGGCACGAAACTGGACAAAGGAAATGGGTGTAACCACCCCTCTTTCCAAACCCTCCCATAGGTGGGTCCCCTGAGTTAGTCCAACCCCTTCCTTCAGTATAAAGAAGGAACCCCTGTCTTTAGGACTTTAGATATCCCTGGACGAAACTCTGCAACTGAATCCTGGAACTTCGATGATCTGTTCAACGCCAGATGACTGAAGAATCTCCCTTGGAGTAAAGGAGTTACTCCCCTGCTTGGCAGGCACCAACGAAGCATCTGACCGGTGTGCATCTTCGAAGCTCCCGCCGGACTCTGAAGTAATTGCATCACAGGAGGTGGACTTCCAGACTTCCCCAAGGCCGACCCGAGTCCCCAGCAAAGCTGAGACCCGTAGCTGTTGTGGGTAATGTGGAACCGGAACTCCTGGACACTGTGCACATTTGCAAGTGCATTGGCTCATCGATGTCCCTCGAGGCTGTGCACTGGGTTACTTGTAGCCCCGACCCCGAGCACCGTTTACACTGAAGATTGTGGGCCTACACTCCACGAGTGTTCCATGAGCCTGCCATTTGTGTTCTCGCTCGAGGTACCTTCGCGATCCCTGGTCCGTTGACTGGTGGGTCCATGAGGAGGCAACTCTGACTTTCCTTGGGCTTCCCTGGTTGCTCCAGACGTGCCCTAACTCCTCCTCTCTGGGGGAGTCCCTCGGACCTTGCTGGTCCACACCGAAGCATTTTCCCTCTTCCTGCGTGGGTTGCTGTTGCCAAGGCTTGTTGTGTCCAATCCGGGCACCGACGCTGCAGTACTCGATATCCTTCATGGGACAGCTCGAATCCAGCTCCTGGTCGTCGTCGACGCCTTCTGGTCCTCATGGCTGAAGAGTCAAGCTTCCCCTCTCTTCACCTGAAGCACCCGACATCGGTGGGCATTCGTCTATCGTGCCCCTGGTCACTGGCTAGTGACCTAGACTCTGTCCCCTCTGCTTTCAGGTTCTTCACATCTTCGTTCCAGGCTTGGATCTCTTCGGACACTTTTCCTCTTCTCGGCATCAGCACTTTCAGGTCTCCTGCCATTGAAAACGACGACGCGACCCGACACCATTTGACACCTATGCACCCAGCTTCCCTGGGTGAGGTAACACGAGTACTCCGGTGCTCCCATGGGTGTTGGCCCTAGAACCATCTAAGTCCAAAAGGGTTTGTTCCTCGTCCACTCCTAAGTGTCCTTAAACTCTAAAATTCTAACCGCTACTTTCCCCATAGAAGCTAACGGGCGCTCGCGGCTGTGTTCTCACACTGCACGCGTTCCCCGTGGGTCCCCTATGTCACTGCCTTGGGTGGTTCCTTGGGGTCCCCGTGATTCTACAGGCTCTAGGCCTTGTGTCTAGTCAAGTCTTGGTTCTTATACCACTTTTTTGATATATGGTTTGGTTCGCCCCTAGGGCCATTCGTATATTGTGCTGATTTACTGTGATATTTGAAGTGTAACATATGTTCTTTTGCCTCTAGCCTCATAAAGAGACTAGTGGGGTGTGTTTTAGAATAAATACATTTATTTTATATATATATACCTTGTGTGGTCTCCTTTCATTTGGTCATTCAAGAGATTATAGACTGGTAAAACAAGCTGCTTTACATTCCTTCAAGACTTAGCCTGAAGGCTGCTCTCCATAGCTACCACTAGGATAGCTTTCAAATAAGGTTGTCTTTAACCTATCATCAATAAGGGGTTGTTTGGACTGGTGCAAGGTGCCCACTATCACTAGTGGACAGCATATACCAGGCCAACTTCTCACAGCTGGGTGATTGGAGGAGTGCATGGGTAGTGACAAGGAGATGGCTGGACTGCATCAGTAGTGCTCAGGGAATTGTAGCAGTGCATGTGTTAGTGCCTGGGTCATTGCATAAGTACATGAGTACTGACTGGATGATTAGAGTACTGCAAGGAGAGTGCATGGTGAATTTATAAGTGCTTGTGTTTTGGCGCAGTGATTGGATTAGGACATGGAGCTGGCTGGGTGATTGGAGGAGTGCATTGTGAGAAGTTGGCCTGGCATATGCTGTCCACTAGTTATAGTGGGCACCTTGCACCAGTCCAAACGACCTTTATTGATGATAGGTTTAAAGACAACCTTTATTGAAAGCTATCCTAGTGGTAGCTATGGCGAGCAGCCTTCAGGCTAAGTCTTGAAGGAGTGTTAAGCTGTTTGTTTTACCAGTTATAAGCTCATGAATGATCAAACGAAAGGAGAACCACACCAGGTATATATATAAAATATATGTATTTATTACTAAACACTACCCAATAGTCTCTTTATGAGGCTAGAGGTCAAAGTACACAAGTTACAAGTCAAATAGCACAGTAAAGTAGCACAATATACGATTAGCCCTAGGGGCGTACCAAACCATATATTAAGAAAGTGGTATAAGAACCACGACTTAAGTAGACACAAGGCCTAGAGCCTGTAGAATCGCTGGGACCCCAAGGAACCACCCAAGGTAGTGACACAGGGGACCCACGGGGGGCTGTGTGCAGTGTGTGAACACAGCAGCGAGCTCCGTTAAAGTCTATGGGAAAGTCGCGGTTATCGTTTTAGAGATTAGGGACACTTAGAAATGGACTAGGACCAAACCCTCTTGGACTTAGACTGTTCTAGGGTCAACACCCACGGGAGCACCGGAGTACTCGAGTTACCTCACCCAGGGAAGCCGGGTGCATAGGTGTCAAATGGCATAGGTGTCAAATGGTGTCGGGTCGCGTCGTTGTTTTCAATGGCAGCCTGCCACGAAGTGCTGCTGCCGGGAAGATGCGAAGTGTCCGAAGAGATCCAAGCCTGGATCGAAGATGAGAAGAACCTGAAAGCAGAGGGGACAGAGTCTGGGTCACTTGCCAGTGACCAGGGGCACGATAGTCGAATGCCCACCGATGTCGGGTGCTTCAGGTGAAAGAGGTGAAGCTTGACTCTTCAGCCACGAGGACCAGGAGGCGTCTATGACGACCAGGAGCTGGATTCGAGCTGTCCCACGAAGGATGTCGAGTGCTGCAGCACTGGTGTCCGGATTGAACACAACAAGCCTTGGCAACAGCAACCCACGCAGAAAGGAGAAAGATGCTTCGGAGCAGACCAGCAAGGTCTGAGGGACTCACCACTTGGTGGGGAGTTAGGGCACGTCTGGAGCAACCAGAAACGCCCAAAGAAAATCAGAGTTGCCTTCACAGGGACCCACCTGTTGATGGACCAGGGATCGCGAAGGAGCCCCAAGCGGAAATGCAGGAAGCGGGCCCACGGAACACTCGTGGAGTGTAGGCTCACAATCTTCGGTGCAAATGGTGCTCGGGGCCTGGGCTTCAAGCAACCCAAAGCAGGACTTCAAGAGTCGTCGAGAAGTCAATGCACTAGCAAATGTGCACGGTGACCAGGAGTTCTGGTTCCACGCTACTCACGAGGGCTGCGGGTCTCAGCTTTGCTGGGGACTCGGGTCGGCCTCTGTGATGTCTGGAAATCCTCTTCCTGGGCTGCAAGTACTTCAGAGTCCGGCGGGAGCTTCGGAGATGCAGACCGGCAAATGCTTCATTGGTGCCTGCCAAGCAGGGGAGTCACTCCTTGACCCCAAGGGAGATTTCTTCAGTCCTCTAGTCCTTAGTAGAGCGTCAAAGTTCCAGGATTCAGTAGCAGAGTTTCGTCCAGGGATATCTAAAGTCCTGTTGCCAGGGTTTCCTTACTTATACTGAAAAAGGGGGTTGGACTAACTCTGGGGACCCACCTATGGGAGGGTTTGGAAAGAGGAGTGGCTACACCCATTTCCTTTGTCCAGTTTCACACCAGAGCAGGGGCTGGTAGCCCCTGCAACCGGTTTGAACTGGGGTATGCACGAGGACACCAAATGTGCCCCCAGTGCAGGACTTCAAAGCACTCAGAGAGTGCACCCACCCAGCCCCAATCCACTAAGGCCTGTCTGGGAGGTGGTAACACCTCCCTGTGACAGGAAACCTATTGTCCAGGCCTCCCCTGCCGGAGTTTCGGTCAGCAGCAGGAGGCCAGACTCGTGTCTGTGGCTGCAGCATCCATTTTGTGATGCCAGGCTCTGTTTAGTTGGTACCGGGTATACCGGTGTGTACATGTCTCTCCCTCTAGAAGGGTGGGATCATACTCCCACACCAGTTACTGGTGTGGGGGTATGATTCCAAGGAGTTTGACACCAAACACAACATGTTTCCGTGCAGCCATCCCAAAGTTAGCATTTACCGTTTAGATATAATGCACTTAAGAGTATATGGTCAGGCTGCACCACAGACAACCCCAGAGAGGAGATTCTGAAGGCTGCAGAGGGGCTCTGGTCATGCATGGGCACCCTCTCACATAAAACCAAGCACCCTGCCTTCAGGAGTGATAAGGCCTGCCATAGGGGTGACTGATAGGTTTCTATGTGCAGTGATAGGTGAGATATAGTGAACCTATATCTCTGTAAGGGGTGCATGCACCGCCTTACTCAGGCTGCAGTAGCAGTCCTGTGGTGTCATTTTGGAGGGCCTTCCAGGGGTGGCACAATACATGCTTCAACCCCTGGTAGGCCTCTGGGGTACCTATGCCCTGGGTACATAGTATACCATATACTAGGGACTTATAAGGGTACCCCAGAATCCAATCTGAAGTGTACTTAAGGTACAGGGAATCAATTTAGAGAGGAAGCAGCTAGGCTGGGGTCCTGGATAGCAGGGCCCCAGCCAGACTAAAGTCGAAAAACAGTGATACACCAGCAAAAAGTAGGGGTGACCATAAGAGGCAGATCCTACTCTCCTACACAACCCCCCCAAACGCAGGGACATTAAACTAACCTTGACCAGTTAAGTCTTCATGTTCTAAGTGGAAATATCTGGAGAGTCCATCTGCATTGCCATGGTTACTCCCAGGTCTATGTTCCACTGTATAGTCCATCCCCTGCAGGGAAATGGACCACCTCAAAAGTTTGGGGTTTTCACCCTTCATCTGTTTTAGCCATAAGAGGGGCTTATGGTCTGTCTGAACAAGGAAGTGAGTGCCAAACAAGTATGGCCTCAGCTTCTTCAGAGCCCAAACCACAGCAAAGGCCTCCCTCTCAATGGCTGACCAACGTTTCTCTCTGGGGGTCAGCATTCTGCTAATAAAAGCTACTGGCTGATCCTGACCTTCATCATTCAACTGTGATAGTACAGCCCCTACCCCCAACTCAGATGCATCTGTTTGCACTATGAACTTCTTGGAGTAATCAGGACTTTGCAGAATGGGAGCAGTGCACATGGCCTGCTTCAGGTCATCAAATGCCTTTTGACAGCTAACTGTCCACTGAAACTTTTTGGGCATTTTCTTAGAGGTTAAGTCATTCAGGGGTGTCACTATTGATCCATACCCCTTGACAAATCTTCTGTAATACCCAGTCAGGCCTAAAAAGGCTCTCACCTGAGTCTGGGTAGTTGGAGCAACCCAGTCCATGATGGTCTGGATCTTGCTCTGCAATGGTTGAACCTGGCCTCCACCCACAAGGTGGCCCAGGTACACAACCTGACTCTGCCCTATCTGGCACTTTGTGGCCTTGATAGTGAGGCCTGCCTTCTGCAGGGCCTCCAAAACATGTCTGAGGTGGCCCAGGTGATCCTCCCAGGTGGAGCTAAAGACAGCAATATCATCTAGATATGCTGCAAAATAGGCTTCCATACCTGTAAGGACTGTGTTCACCAACCTCTGAAAAGTGGCAGGTGCATTTTTCAAACCAAAGGGCATCACCACAAATTGGTAAAGCCCACCAGGGGTAGAAAATGCAGTTTTTGGCTTTGCATCCTCAGCTAGTCTGATCTGCCAGTAGCCAGCTGTTAGGTCAAATGTGCTTAGATACTTGGCTGAGGCCAAAGTGTCTATTAGCTCATCAATGACACCCAGTTCCAACATTTTCTGGACTTCTGTCCTGATACAGTCCCTGACCTGGTCAGGTTGCCTGTAAATCTTACTTTTAACAGGCAGACTGTCCCCAGTGTCCACTTCATGAGTGCACCAGGTGGTCTGACTTGGAGTCAGAGAAAACATGTGTCTGAACTGATTGAGCACCTGTCTACAATCAGTTTGCTGCTGGGCAGTGAGGCTGCCTGCCAAGGCTACACCATCTACTGACCCATCATCAGGGTTCTATGAGAGCAGGTCAGGGAGAGGGTCACTCTACTCCTCCTGGCCCTCATCAGCTGCCATGAGCAAGCCCATGTCAGCACTGTCCACATATGGCTTCAGCCTGTTGACATGGAGCACCCTGTGGGGGCTCCTGGGAGTTCCCAGGTCTACCAGATAGGTAACCTCTCCCTTCTGTTCAACAATTGTATGGGGGCCACTCCACTTGTCTTGGAGGGCTGCTGGGGCCACTGGCTCCAGCACCCACACCTTCTGTCCTGGCTGGTAAACAGTCAGCACAGCCTTTGGTCATGCCAGGCTTTCTGTAATTCCTGGCTAGCCTCAAGGTTTTTGGTTGCCTTTTTCATATACTCAGCCATCCTGGAGCGGAGACCAAGTACATAGTCCACTATGTCCTGTTTAGGGGGTTTGAGAGGTAACTCCCAACCTTCCTTCACCAGACACAATGGACCCTTGACAGGATGGCCAAACAAAAGTTCAAAAGGGCTGTAGCCAACCCCCTTTTGAGGCACCTCCCTGTATGCAAATAAAAGGCAGGGGAAGAGTATGTCCCATCTTCGCCTAAGCTTTTCTGGGAGCTCTTTAATCATGCCCTTCAAGGTTTTGTTGAATCTCTCAACTAAACCATTGCATTGTGGGTGATAGGGTGTGTTAAACTTGTAAGTCACTCCACACTCCTTCCACATTGCAGTCAAGTAACTGGACATAAAGTTTGCATCTCTGTCAGATACTACCTCCTTAGGAAAGCCCACTCTTGAGAAAATTCCCAGGAGGGCCCTGGCCACCACAGGGGCTGTAGTGGTCCTAAGGGGAATGGCTTCTGGGTACCTGGTGGCATGGTCCACCACTACCAGGATAAACCTGTGCCCAGATGCTGTATGGGGATCCATGGGACCAACTATGTCAATCCCCACCCTCTCAAAGGGAACCCCCACCACAGGTAGTAGTATCAAGGGGGCCTTTGTGGTGCCACCTGCCTTCCCACTGGCCTGGCAGGTTACACAGGAGCGACAAAACTCCTTGGTGTCTTCAGACATGTGGGGCCAGTGAAAGTGAGGGACAATTCTAAGGGAATGTCATGGGCTAGTGTCAATAGGAAGCCCCTGAGCTTCAGAGGTATAACCAACCTCCTGGCTGCTCCAGGCTTGGGGTCTCTACTCTCTGAGTACAGGAGTCCATCATCCCAATATATCTTATGGGTGCCACTAGCATTCCCAGCAGCCTCAGCAGCAGCTTGCTGTCTGAGGGGTTCAAGAGAGGGGCAGTTCAGCTGCTCCTGGCTCAGATCTTCCCTGGAAGGGCCCCTGTCCCCCAGAACTCAACCTGATCAGGTTGAAGCTCCTCTGGGACAGTTCCTTCTTCAGGCCTGAGATCATCTTCCTCAAAAGACTGATCTTCCTCCTGAGCCAAGGGGGAAGGCACTGCCTTAACCCTACTGCTCTTCCTCTTGGGAGGCACCTGGTCCATTATTCCAGAATCCAGGGCCTGTTCAGCTCTTGACATTTTTGCCTGTGACCTAGTCACAGCAAAGACATGTGCAGGGATCCCTAACATTTCTGCATGTTTCCTGAGCTCCACCTCTGCCCAAGCTGAGGTTTCAAGATCATTGCCAAGCAAGCATTCAACTGGTAGGTCTGCACTCACCACAACCTTCTTAAGGCCAGTACCCCTCCCCAGGAGAAGTTAACAACTGCCAGAGAATGGTCTGTCCTGACATTGCTAGCATTGGTCACTTGGTACATTTTTACCAAGTATAATCTGCCCAGGATCCACAAGATCTTGTGTCACCATGGTGACACTTGCTCCTGGGTCCCTGAATGCCAAAGCCTCTCTTCCATTAATTAAAGGCTGCTGTCTGTATTTGCCCAAATTATTGGGACTCACAAAGGGGGACATATCCATGCCCCCATCACAGACTAGGACAGCCTGAGTTGGCACTCTGACTAGGCCAGAGCCCATCTCAGTACCCAGGGTCAACCCTACTAAACCCGTATTCTGAGTGTTGCCACCACCACTTGTAGCTGGACTAGGGGGAACAGTTGCCTTCGGGGCAATGGTGACTGGATTAGAGTCTTTGGACTGGGTGTAATTACTGGTCCAGTGAGTCTTTTGCTTACAGACTTTGCACCATGGTTTCTTTTGGCCTTTTCCTTTATTAGATTGGGATTCCCCACCAGATGCAGATTTTTGGGGACCTTGAGAAGACTTCTGGTCTTTACCCTTTTCCCCACCCTTGTCAGAGTTTTTGGAATCTTGCTTCTTCTGGTCACCACCTTGGTTCTGTACCTTCTGCTTCACCCTGGTTCTGACCCATTTGTCTGCCTTCTTTCCCAATTCTTGGGGAGAGGTCAGATCAGAGTCAACCAGGTACTGATGTAGCAACTGATTCTGACAGTTATTAAGAATCTGCTCCCTCATGATTAAATTATACAATCCTTTGAAGTCACACACCTTACTGCCAAGTAACCAGCCTTCCAGAGCCTTGGTAGCACAATCTACAAAGTCCACCCAGTCCTGTGTCTGTGCCTTTTGGGTATCTCTGAACTTTAACCTGTATTGCTCAATGGTTAGGCCAAACCCATCTATCAGGGCACTATTCAGGACTTGGTAATCATCAGCATCCTCTTCTCTTACAGTGAGGAGCTTTTCTCTACCTTTGTCTGCAAAGGAGAGCCACAAGATTGCTGCCCACTGCTCCTGGGGGACCCTCTGAACTTTACAGGCCCTTTCCAGTGCAGTTATCCATTTGTGGATGTCATCCCCACCCTGGTAGGGAGGGACAATCTTGCTCAGGTTTCTATGGTCATAAGACCTTTCCCTACCACTAGGGAAGTTGCTGCCACCATGGGACTCTAGTCCCAACTTTCTTCTTTGTCTATGAAGCTCTAGGGACTCCCTGTCTATAGCCAGCTGCTCTCTTCTGATCCTAAGCTGAGCTTCTTCTGTCGAAACGCTAGTACCACGCACCTGAAATTCGTGAACTTCCACAGGAACAGAAGAACTTTGCCCCAGCTCCCAAACCCCACTGCAGCGAATGATATAATTCACCCCAGTGAAGAGGGGGAAAGGGGTAGGGGATAAACAAGAGAGACTCCACTGCAATGCCTCCTTCCACTTCTGTCTATGCAAGTCGACTAGGCATCTACAATACAAATAAACATATTAGTAACCTTTATTTCCTACTAACTCTAGTTCGCTATATATATTGGGCCTTTGTAACTATTATTACCTGTCTTTCTACAGTGGGTTAGCCTCTCTCTATCTGCTCTGCATGCGCTAGTATAAGTTGTTATTCATTTTTCAAAGGTCTTCATCTTTACAGTTTAAATGCAGCAAGCAACTGAGTTGAAAGATGGTAAGCATAATATATATATATATATATATATATATATATATATTCCTACATACATGCGAAGATAGATGAATGATTGGTAGCTGCTAGTAGAGATCCTCTTGCAGTAATTCTAATGCGCAGCAGAGTGGCAAGAATTTGCAGTTCAAAAGTCTTGACTTGAAAAGATTTTGTTCTATATTTTTAACAACGCTGCCTTAGTGGTTTATGCAGTCTATTCCTGTCTCTGTCTTGAAATGCAACTATATACAATATAAATTGTCTTTGACTCATTTAGCGCATATGTTCTCTTGCTTCTGACTTCCTTGGCGAATGACAGGTTATTAATGCGCTTGCGGGAGAAGAGCGCTGTACTCTGGCTGAGCGCTGAAATAATATTGTGTAAAAGAAATACCTCCAGACGTCTTCTGTCACCCAAGAGGTCTCCCAGGGCCAAAGAGTGACTTCCTCGAAATTCTGACAGGGGAAATAGGAGCCACCAGCTGGAAACTCGACTCCGTAATCTCCTCTCACCTCGTACACAGGAAACAGGTGGAAAGCTTGACAAATTCACTTTCCTAACGAACGAATATTTATTTAAAGGGGAGCGCAGAAGGGAAACACTGCCTCCTCAGAGAAAAACAACAGTTGAAGTGCGCAGGCCGCGGGGCGCGTGCGCGCGATGTCAAAACACTACACCTCAACTAAACACTAGAACACTCAACATAGAAGGAAATTAGATGACGGCCGCCATCTTGGGAGGGAAGGACTTAGCGAAACTAAGATAATATACTGAACATTAAGAAGAGAATCGGCAGAGCTGATTCCATGGGTAATTTAACTGCTTTCTTCTTTTTAACTTAGACTGGGAGAATTTAGGAGCGTAAGTTTGCCCAATCCTGACAGTACCCCCCACCAAAGCACCTCCTCCACCTCCCTTGGGCTTGTTAGGATGTGTCCTGTGAAATTCGCGAACCAATCTCGGGGCATGAACATTAGAACAGGGTTCCCAGGATCGATCTTCAGGACCAAAACCTTTCCAATCAATGAGGTAAAAATCTTGCCTCTCGTACATTTAGAGTCAATGATTCGTTTGACTTCGAACTCTTCACCTGATTGACACTGGATGCTAGCTGGAGGCAAAGCCCTCCTCAAACCCACTGGATTTCGTTTGATCAAAGACACATGAAACACAGGATGTATCTTTAAACTAGTGGGAAGTTTGAGTTTAACACTAACGGGATTCACCATCTTATCCACTACATATGGTCCCACAAATCGTGGCTGGAATTTTCGATTCCCCTTTAGTCGCATATTCCGAGTAGAGACCCAAACCTGATCTCCTGACTCAAAAGCTGGATTCTCTCTCCTTTTCTTGTCAGCCTGTTTCTTATATGAATTCTTAGCTTTCTCTAAATTCTGGGTTGCTATGTGGTAAACTCTGCATTTCTTGTACCACCTCTTCTACAGCTGGAACTTCACTCACTGATCTTCCTACTAGTGTATTTGGATGTCTACCCGAGTTTAAAAAGAACGGGGAATAACCAGTGGAAGAATGAACTGCGTTATTGTATGCAAATTCAGCAGTCCAAATTAACTCAGACCAATCCCCTTCCTGATCCATCAAATATAGTCTCAGATATTGCTCCAACTCTTGATTGACCCTTTCAGTCTGCCCATCAGTCTCGGAGTGGAAACTGGTCGACAAACGAGAATCTACTCCCAACCTGCCCAAGAATGCCCTCCAAAACCGTTAAACAAATTGGGGGCCTGATCTGAAATAACCACCTTGGGAATTCTGTGTGAGTTAACGATGTGTTGAGTAAACAGTGCAGCTAACTGAGTAGAGTTGGGGATGGATTTTAAAGGGACGAAATGAGCCATCTTGGTAAAATGGTCCACTACCACCCAAATGGTTGAAAACCCCTGACTGGAAGGAAGATCTACAATATAATCCATTGAAACGGTATGCCATGGGGCGGGGGCTACAGGCAAAGGCATGAGTAGACCTTGCGGAGCCTGCCTAACAGCTTTTCCCTTAACACACTGCTCACAAGAGGCCACATACTGTCTCACCTGAGCTTCGAGATCCGGCCACCAGAAATCGCGTCTTATCAATTCAAGTGTCTTTTTTACTCCTTTGTGTCCCGCCAAAGGATCATCATGGCAGTGTTGAACCACTTCTTTGCGGAGCTCCTCACTAGGAATGTAGAGATTGCCAAGATGATACGGTTTTCCGTTCCTTATATCTCTTCCATAATTTTCTCTGACCCAAACTTGCATTTCTTCTTCAGAAAAGGACCTTTGATTTTATCTTCCAAATCCGCATAAACTATAGATCCTATAATCTTTTCCTCTGGGATGATGTGGCCCTCATGGTAATTTACCTTGTGATCACTTGTGTTTAGGCGAGACAAGGCGTCAGCCTTTCCGTTGGCAGTTCCTGGCTTATATGTCAAAACAAAATCATAGTCTGCAAAGAACAAGGACCATCTCAATTGTCGAGGCGTGAGAGTTCGAGCAGACTTAAGAAATTGCAAATTTCTGTGATCCGTAAAAACTGTGATTTCGTGCTTAGCACCAAGCAAATAATGCTGCCACTCCAGAAAGGTATCCTTTACCGCCAACAACTCCTTGTCGGCAATCGAATAGTTCATTTCTGCAGCAGATAGTTTTCGTGACCGAAATGCAACTGGATGGAGTTGTCCGGTGTCTTTATGTCGTTGCGACAAAATCCCTCCAATAGCCTGGTCGGAAGCATCTGCTTCTACAAAGAAAGGTTCCCCTGTGTTAGGATGCAACAAGATTGGAGCAGTGGTAAAGATTTCCTTTAGCGATTGAAAGGCCTCCTCGGTCTCAGTGTTCCACAAAAATGTTTCTTTCTTCTTCAAAAGACCTGTTAAGGGACTCACCTTTTCTGAAAAATTTAGAATAAATCGCCTATAAAAATTGACGAACCCAATGAATCTTTGAATTTCTTTGACATTGCGAGGAGAGGGCCATTCCTTGATTGCCTTCACCTTGACATCATCCATGGCAACTCCTTCAGGTGACAAAATGAACCCCAAAAACTCAACTCGGGTAGAGTGGAAAACGCATTTCTCCAACTTCACAAAAAGCTGATGGTCAAGCAATTTATTCAAAATTGCGAGGACATGTTGAATGTGATCTTCCAAATTCGCTAAAAAAATGAGGATGTCATCGATGTAGACCACCGCAAATCAATCCAAAAATTCTCGAAGGACATCGTTGACGAAATGCTGGAAGGCGGCTGCGGCGTTGCACAGTCCGACCGGCATTACCTGGTACTCAAATAGACCAAATCGAGTACGAAACGCGGTCTTCCATTCATGCCCTTCGGCCATTCGCACCAAATGGTAGGCCCCTCTCAAATCCAGCTTAGTGTAAAATCGAGCATCCTTCACCTGATCCAGCAGTTCCGAAATTAATGGCAGCGGGTATCTATTCTTTTTGGTAACCAAATTTAATGCGCGATAGTCTATGCAAGTCCTCAAATTGCCATCCTTCTTTGTAATGAAGAACAACGGGGAGGAGACTGGAGACTGGGAGGGCCTGATGAATCCGTTTGCAAGATACTGGTCTAGATATTCTTTTAAATGACGATTTTCACCTTCAGAGAGTGCATAGATTCTACTGCAGGGTAGCGACGCTCCAGGTTCAAGCTCGATCTTGCAGTCGTATTCCCGATGAGGGGGTAACTTCTTAGCCTCTTGTTCATCAAACACTGCCCTCAAATCTCTATATTCACTAGGAATTTCTTGAGTTTCCAGGGCACAGATCATTTGGGATGGTTCTGCCAATAGCGAGGGTTGTGAAGGTTGTAAGCAAGATTCTTCAGTACGAAAGCAATGCTCTTTGCAATATGCTGAATTCAACTCCACCGATCTCTTGGCCCAATCAATCTTCGGATTGTGTTCTGTCAGCCAGGGTAGCCCCAATATGAGCTGAAATTGCGGGGCATCAATCAAACAGAACTTCAACAAACTCCTGTGCTGACCAGGACCCATCAAGGTTATTTCTTCCGTATCATAGGTGATTGGACCCGAGGATAGATTGGTACCATCAACTGCTCACACTGGCTCAGGTTTATCCTTCAAAATGAACTGAATACCCAACGACTTAGCAAATTTAATATCACAAAAATTTCCAGTTGCCCCAGAATCGATCATAACTGAGACCTCATCCACTTCAGTGGATCCAAATCTTATTAAACTGGAAATAATCGGATGAGGAGCAGCGGATTGTAGAGTATTGGGAACGAGCTGTGAATCCGGAGTCGACTTGTCAAACGCACCCACCAGAGCAACTCCTCTTACTGGTGAGGCCTGTCTTTTCCCCATAAGTTGGTCTTTGGTTTCTTTGGACACTCCTTGACGAAATGCCCTGAATTTCCACAATACATACATAACTTCCCACTTCTTCTCCTCTCTCTCTCTTCCTTAGTCAAAGGACCACGCACTGAACCAATTTGCATAGGTTCTTCACCGACTCCAGACTCCACAGGTTTAACTGGTTCAGTCTTGATCCGGTCCAGACGAGGTGGGAAGTACTTCATTTCTTTGCGACGCTCATTCCTTCTTTCATTTTGTCGCTGATCAATCTGGAGTACTAAATCAATTAGTTCTGAAATGTCGGTAGGTCTTTTAGGAATCTGAGCCAGACCATCTTTTAATTCTTCCTTCAAACCTCTATAGAAAATAGCTGCTCTCTTCTCTTCCGGCCATTGTGTCTCCACGATCAATTTATTGAATTGAGCAAGGTATGCTACTAACTCCCGATTTCCTTGCTTCAAATCCAAGAAATCGTTATCAGTGGTTTGAGAAATGGTTCTTCGATCGAATATTCGAAGGAATTCTTCCTTAAATTTTCCGAAATCATAGAGAATGGGATCATTGCAATTAACCAATGGCATGGACCAAGCTGCAGCATCTCCACTCAGGTAAGACAGTAAAAAGGCCACCTTGGATTGATCTTCCTTAAAGATGATAGGTCTACAGAGAAAGTGTAATGAGCACTGAGTAAGGAAAATCTGTGCTTTATGGGGATCTCCACTGAACATTTCTGGGGCTGCCAACGGGATAGTAGGGGAGATGGCATGTATGACTTGTGTGGTCAACTCGGCCGCCGAAGGAGAAGGTGAAAAGTGTAGCGGTTTTTGCTCTTTGGGCTCGGGGCTAACACCTGCGACCATCTCATCGAATCTCTGTCTGAGGTAACTAGCTTCTTGACTAGACTTTCTAACTTCCTCCTGAAGATTTTTATTAACTTCCATAGTCTCACTTAACTGTTTCTGTATCCCTTCTAATACTGAAGCCAAAGCCTTGACATCCAACACTTCAGTCATTCTGCTCGGGTGGAAGTAGGATGGCACTTCAATCTGTCGAAACGCTAGTACCACGCACCTGAAATTCGTGAACTTCCACAGGAACAGAAGAACTTTGCCCCAGCTCCCAAACCCCACTGCAGCGAATGATATAATTCACCCCAGTGAAGAGGGGGAAAGGGGTAGGGGATAAACAAGAGAGACTCCACTGCAATGCCTCCTTCCACTTCTGTCTATGCAAGTCGACTAGGCATCTACAATACAAATAAACATATTAGTAACCTTTATTTCCTACTTACTCTAGTTCGCTATATATATTGGGCCTTTGTAACTATTATTACCTGTCTTTCTACAGTGGGTTAGCCTCTCTCTATCTGCTCTGCATGCGCTAGTATAAGTTGTTATTCAGTTTTCAAAGGTCTTCATCTTTACAGTTTAAATGCAGCAAGCAACTGAGTTGAAAGATGGTAAGCATAATACATATATATATATTCCTACATATATGCGAAGATAGATGAATGATAGGTTGCTGCTAGTAGAGACCCTCTTGCAGTAATTCTAATGCGCAGCAGAGTGGCAAGAATTTGCAGTTCAAAAGTCTTGACTTGAAAAGATTTTGTTCTATATTTTTAACAACGCTGCCTTAGTGGTTTATGCAGTCTATTCCTGTCTCTGTCTTGAAATGCAACTATATACAATATAAATTGTCTTTGACTCATTTAGCGCATATGTTCTCTTGCTTCTGACTTCCTTGGCGAATGACAGGTTATTAATGCGCTTGCGGAAGAAGAGCGCTGTACTCTGGCTGAGCGCTGAAATAATATTGTGTAAAAGAAATACCTCCAGACGTCTTCTGTCACCCAAGAGGTCTCCCAGGGCCAAAGAGTGACTTCCTCGAAATTCTGACAGGGGAAATAGGAGCCACCAGCTGGAAACTTGACTCCGTAATCTCCTCTCACCTCGTACACAGGAAATAGGTGGAAAGCTTGACAAATTCACGTTCCTAACGAACGAATATTTATTTAAAGGGGAGCGCAGAAGGGAAACACTGCCTCCTCAGAGAAAAACGACAGTTGAAGTGCGCAGGGCGCGGGGTGCGCGCGCGCGATGTCAAAACACTACACCTCAACTAAACACTAGAACACTCAACATAGAAGGAAATTAGATGACGGCCGCCATCTTGGGAGGGAAGGACTAAGCGAAACTAAGATAATATACTGCCCATTAAGAAGAGAATCGGCGGAGCCGATTCCATGGGTAATTTAACTGCTTTCTTCTTTTTAACTTAGACTGGGAGAATTTAGGAGCGTAAGTTTGCAGTTTTTGGCTTTGCATCCTCAGCTAGTCTGATCTGCCAGTAGCCAGCTGTTAGGTCAAATGTGCTTAGATACTTGGCTGAGGCCAAAGTGTCTATTAGCTCATCAATGACACCCAGTTCCAACATTTTCTGGACTTCTGTCCTGATACAGTCCCTGACCTGGTCAGGTTGCCTGTAAATCTTACTTTTAACAGGCAGACTGTCCCCAGTGTCCACTTCATGAGTGCACCAGGTGGTCTGACTTGGAGTCAGAGAAAACATGTGTCTGAACTGATTGAGCACCTGTCTACAATCAGTTTGCTGCTGGGCAGTGAGGCTGCCTGCCAAGGCTACACCATCTACTGACCCATCATCAGGGTTCTATGAGAGCAGGTCAGGGAGAGGGTCACTCTACTCCTCCTGGCCCTCATCAGTTGCCATGAGCAAGCCCATGTCAGCACTGTCCACATATGGCTTCAGCCTGTTGACATGGAGCACCCTGTGGGGGCTCCTGGGAGTTCCCAGGTCTACCAGATAGGTAACCTCTCCCTTCTGTTCAACAATTGTATGGGGGCCACTCCACTTGTCTTGGAGGGCTGCTGGGGCCACTGGCTCCAGCACCCACACCTTCTGTCCTGGCTGGTAAACAGTCAGCACAGCTCTTTGGTCATGCCAGGCTTTCTGTAATTCCTGGCTAGCCTCAAGGTTTTTGGTTGCCTTTTTCATATACTCAGCCATCCTGGAGCGGAGACCAAGTACATAGTCCACTATGTCCTGTTTAGGGGTTTGAGAGGTAACTCCCAACCTTCCTTCACCAGACACAATGGACCCCTGACAGGATGGCCAAACAAAAGTTCAAAAGGGCTGTAGCCAACCCCTTTTGAGGCACCTCCCTGTATGCAAATAAAAGGCAGGGCAAGAGTATGTCCCATCTTCGCCTAAGCTTTTCTGGGAGCTCTTTAATCATGCCCTTCAAGGTTTTGTTGAATCTCTCAACTAAACCATTGCATTGTGGGTGATAGGGTGTGTTAAACTTGTAAGTCACTCCACACTCCTTCCACATTGCAGTCAAGTAACTGGACATAAAGTTTGCATCTCTGTCAGATACTACCTCCTTAGGAAAGCCCACTCTTGAGAAAATTCCCAGGAGGGCCCTGGCCACCACAGGGGCTGTAGTGGTCCTAAGGGGAATGGCTTCTGGGTACCTGGTGGCATGGTCCACCACTACCAGGATAAACCTGTGCCCAGATGCTGTTTGGGGATCCATGGGACCAACTATGTCAATCCCCACCCTCTCAAAGGGAACCCCCACCACAGGTAGTAGTATCAAGGGGGCCTTTGTGGTGCCACCTGCCTTCCCACTGGCCTGGCAGGTTACACAGGAGCGACAAAACTCCTTGGTGTCTTCAGACATGTGGGGCCAGTGAAAGTGAGGGACAATTCTAAGGGAATGTCATGGGCTAGTGTCAATAGGAAGCCCCTGAGCTTCAGAGGTATAACCAACCTCCTGGCTGCTCCAGGCTTGGGGTCTCTACTCTCCGAGTACAGGAGTCCATCATCCCAATATATCTTATGGGTGCCACTAGCATTCCCAGCAGCCTCAGCAGCAGCTTGCTGTCTGAGGGGTTCAAGAGAGGGGCAGTTCAGCTGCTCCTGGCTCAGATCTTCCCTGGAAGGGCCCCCTGTCCCCCAGAACTCAACCTGATAAGGTTGAAGCTCCTCTGGGACAGTTCCTTCTTCAGGCCTGAGATCATCTTCCTCAAAAGACTGATCTTCCTCCTGAGCCAAGGGGGAAGGCACTGCCTTAACCCTACTGCTCTTCCTCTTGGGAGGCACCTGGTCCATTATTCCAGAATCCAGGGCCTGTTCAGCTCTTGATATTTTTGCCTGTGACCTAGTCACAGCAAAGACATGTGCAGGGATCCCTAACATTTCTGCATGTTTCCTGAGCTCCACCTCTGCCCAAGCTGAGGTTTCAAGATCATTGCCAAGCAAGCATTCAACTGGTAGGTCTGCACTCACCACAACCTTCTTAAGGCCAGTACCCCTCCCCAGGAGAAGTTAACAACTGCCAGAGAATGGTCTGTCCTGACATTGCTAGCATTGGTCACTTGGTACATTTTTACCAAGTATAATCTGCCCAGGATCCACAAGATCTTGTGTCACCATGGTGACACTTGCTCCTGGGTCCCTGAATGCCAAAGCCTCTCTTCCATTAATTAAAGGCTGCTGTCTGTATTTGCCCAAATTATTGGGACTCACAAAGGGGACATATCCATGCCCCCATCACAGACTAGGACAGCCTGAGTTGGCACTCTGACTAGGCCAGAGCCCATCTCAGTACCCAGGGTCAACCCTACTAAACCCGTATTCTGAGTGTTTCCACCACCACTTGTAGCTGGACTAGGGGGAACAGTTGCCTTCGGGGCAATGGTGACTGGATTAGAGTCTTTGGACTGGGTGTAATTACTGGTCCAGTGAGTCTTTTGCTTACAGACTTTGCACCATGGTTTCTTTTGGCCTTTTCCTTTATTAGATTGGGATTCCCCACCAGATGCAGATTTTTGGGGACCTTGAGAAGACTTCTGGTCTTTACCCTTTTCCCCACCCTTGTCAGAGTTTTTGGAATCTTGCTTCTTCTGGTCACCACCTTGGTTCTGTACCTTCTGCTTCACCCTGGTTCTGACCCATTTGTCTGCCTTCTTTCCCAATTCTTGGGGAGAGGTCAGATCAGAGTCAACCAGGTACTGATGTAGCAACTGATTCTGACAGTTATTAAGAATCTGCTCCCTCATGATTAAATTATACAATCCTTTGAAGTCACACACCTTACTGCCAAGTAACCAGCCTTCCAGAGCCTTGGTAGCACAATCTACAAAGTCCACCCAGTCCTGTGTCTGTGCCTTTTGGGTATCTCTGAACTTTAACCTGTATTGCTCAATGGTTAGGCCAAACCCATCTATCAGGGCACTCTTCAGGACTTGGTAATCATCAGCATCCTCTTCTCTTACAGTGAGGAGCTTTTCTCTACCTTTGTCTGCAAAGGAGAGCCACAAGATTGCTGCCCACTGCTCCTGGGGGACCCTCTGAACTTTACATGCCCTTTCCAGTGCAGTTATCCATTTGTGGATGTCATCCCCACTCTGGTAGGGAGGGACAATCTTGCTCAGGTTTCTATGGTCATAAGACCTTTCCCTACCACTAGGGAAGTTGCTGCCACCATGGGACTCTAGTCCCAACTTTCTTCTTTGTCTATGAAGCTCTAGGGACTCCCTGTCTATAGCCAGCTGCTCTCTTCTGATCCTAAGCTGAGCTTCTTCTGTCGAAACGCTAGTACCACGCACCTGAAATTCGTGAACTTCCACAGGAACAGAAGAACTTTGCCCCAGCTCCCAAACCCCACTGCAGCGAATGATATAATTCACCCCAGTGAAGAGGGGGAAAGGGGTAGGGGATAAACAAGAGAGACTCCACTGCAATGCCTCCTTCCACTTCTGTCTATGCAAGTCGACTAGGCATCTACAATACAAATAAACATATTAGTAACCTTTATTTCCTACTTACTCTAGTTCGCTATATATATTGGGCCTTTGTAACTATTATTACCTGTCTTTCTACAGTGGGTTAGCCTCTCTCTATCTGCTCTGCATGCGCTAGTATAAGTTGTTATTCATTTTTCAAAGGTCTTCATCTTTACAGTTTAAATGCAGCAAGCAACTGAGTTGAAAGATGGTAAGCATAATATATATATATATATATGTATATATATATATATATATTCCTACATACATGCGAAGATAGATGAATGATTGTTAGCTGCTAGTAGAGATCCTCTTGCAGTAATTCTAATGCGCAGCAGAGTGGCAAGAATTTGCAGTTCAAAAGTCTTGACTTGAAAAGATTTTGTTCTATATTTTTAACAACGCTGCCTTAGTGGTTTATGCAGTCTATTCCTGTCTCTGTCTTGAAATGCAACTATATACAATATAAATTGTCTTTGACTCATTTAGCGCATATGTTCTCTTGCTTCTGACTTCCTTGGCGAATGACAGGTTATTAATGCGCTTGCGGGAGAAGAGCGCTGTACTCTGGCTGAGCGCTGAAATAATATTGTGTAAAAGAAATACCTCCAGACATCTTCTGTCACCCAAGAGGTCTCCCAGGGCCAAAGAGTGACTTCCTCGAAATTCTGACAGGGGAAATAGGAGCACCAGCTGGAAACTTGACTCCGTAATCTCCTCTCACCTCGTACACAGGAAACAGGTGGAAAGCTTGACAAATTCACTTTCCTAACGAACAAATATTTATTTAAAGGGGAGCGCAGAAGGGAAACACTGCCTCCTCAGAGAAAAACGACAGTTGAAGTGCGCAGGGCGCGGGGTGCGCGCGCGCGATGTCAAAACACTACACCTCAACTAAACACTAGAACACTCAACATAGAAGGAAATTAGATGACGGCCGCCATCTTGGGAGGGAAGGACTAAGCGAAACTAAGATAATATACTGCCCATTAAGAAGAGAATCGGCGGAGCCGATTCCATGGGTAATTTAACTGCTTTCTTCTTTTTAACTTAGACTGGGAGAATTTAGGAGCGTAAGTTTGCCCAATCCTGACATCTTCATACTGGAGCAGTCTCTTTTTCCTTTCATGAGAGGATTCCCTCCTATGAGAGGAAACAGAGGTCCCTACTGAGGTGTCAGAATGGTTAGACTCCTGAGAAGGAGATCTGGACCTTCTAGGCACACTCACAACTCTTCCTGGTGGAACAAAGTGGAGGTCATTCTGATCCTCCTCCTCATCTGCAGGAGGAGCTGGATTGTCCAGGGCAAGATCATTGTCATCTTCCTGGCCAGTTTCAGAGGTCAGGTCCTGGGTATTTTCACCCCTGGTCCCTTCCTCATCTTCTGCCCCACCCTCTCTGCCTACCCCTTCAGACCCTAGGGGTCTTCTGAGATCATCCAGCAGAAGCATCTCCATGAGACGTTGGGTGTTGGCACTTTTGCTTGTCTTCAGCTTCCTAATCTTGCACAACTCTCTCAATTCCAAGAATGGGAGGTTGTCATATTTGGAGGGTAGGAGCCCACTGGTTCCTGGCCCTGAAGACATCACTAGTGAGGTGTGGTGTATGCACTACCTACTCTACGCGTGCAGTGTGAGAACATAGCCGCGAATCGCCGTTAACTTCTATGGGGAAAGTCGCGGTTGGATTTTAAAAGAAAAAGGACACTTCGGAGAGGACTTCCAGTTAACCCCTTAAAACTTAAGAGTTTCTAGGGCCCTAACCCACGTGAGTACCGAAATACTCGAGTTACCTCACCCAAGGAAGCCGGGTGCATACGTGTTAAAAGGTGTCGGGAATCGTCGTCGTTTTCAATGGCGACCTCTTGGAAAGTGCTGCTGCCGTGAAGAGGAAGAGTGTCCGGTGCGATCCAAGCCTGGATCGAGGAAGAGGAAGACCTGAAAGCAGAGGGGACAGAGTCTGGGTCACTAGCCAGTGACCAGGGGCACGATAGTCGAATGCCCTCAGATGTCGGGTGCTTCAGGTGAGTTGACGGGTGCCTTGACTCTTCAGCCACGAGGTCCCGGAGGCGTCGACGACAACCAGGAGCTGGAATCGAGCTGTCCCACGAAGTCTGTCGAGTGCTTCGGTGTCGGCGACCAGATTGGACCCTGAATGTAAAGCAGCTTGTTTTACCAGTCTATAATCTCTTGAGTGACCAAATGAAAGAGGACCACACCAGGTATATATATAAAATATATGTATTTAGTCGTAAACACACCCCTCTAGTCTCTTTATGAGACTAGAGTTCGAAGTACATAAGTTAAAAGTCGAATATCAACAGTAATAGCACAAATACACGGTAGAGCCCTAGGGGCGTACCAAACCATATACCAATAAAGTGGTATAAGAACCACGACTGAGCTAGACACAAGGCCTAGAGCCTGTAGAAGTGCTTGGACCACAAGGAACCACCCAAGGTAGTGACACAGGGGACCCACGGGGGACGCGTGCAGTGTGGGAACGAGGGTAAGTCGGGGCACATCTGGAGCAACCAGGAAAGCCCAAGCAGAAGAAGAGTTGCCTTCGGAAGGGCCCACTAGCCAACGGACTAGCGACCGCGAAGGAGCCTCGAGTGGACGCACTTGGAGCTGGCTCACAGGACACTCGTGGAGTGGAGGCCAGTGATCTTCGGTGCAGTCGGTGCTGGAGGCGGGAGCTACTCGGAGCCCAAAGCACAACTTCATGGGAGACCAGGAAGAGGATGCACTTGCAAAAGTTCTCGGTGTCCAGGGGTCACGGTTCCACGTTACCCACGACAGCTACGTGCCTCAGCTTCGCTGGGGTCTCAGGGCAGCCTCGGGGAAGTCTGGAAATCCACCTCTGGTGTTGCAAAGACTTCGGCGTCCGGCAGGAGCTTCAGCGATGCAGACCGGACAATTGCTTCTTAGGTGCCTGCCAAGCAGGGGAGTCACTCCTTGACCCCAAGGGAGATTCTTCAGTCCTCTAATCTTGAAGTGGAGCGTCGAAGGTCCAGGATTCGGCTTCAGAGTTTCGTACAGGGTAATCTAAAATCCTAAGGACTGGGGTCCCATACTTATACTAAGTCAGGGGGTTGGATATACTCTGGGGACCCACCTATGGGAGGGTCAGGGAAGAGGGGTGGTTACACCCATTCCCTTTGTCCAGTTTCGCGCCAGAGCAGGGGCAGGTAGCCCCTGCAACTGGTTTGAACTGGACTATGCACAGGGACACCAAACGTGCCCCCAGTGCAGGACTTCAAAGCACCAAAGAGTGCTCCCGCCCAGCCCCAATACACACTATCCTGTCTGGGGAGGTGGCTACACCTCCCTGCGACAGGAAACCTATTGTCCCGGCCTCCCCTGCCGGAGTTTCGGTCAGCAGCAGGAGGCCAGACTTGTGTCTGTGGCAGCGGCATCCATTTTGTGATGCCAGGGCTCTGTAAAGTCAGTACCGGGTATACAGGTGTGTACATGTCTCTCCCTCTAGAAGGGTGGAATGCTACCCCCGCCGCCAGAACTGGCGGGGGGTAGTATTCCAAGGTGTTTGACACCAAACACGACATAGCTTCGTGCAGCCATCCCAAAGTTAGCATTTATCGCGAGGATATAATGCACTTAGGTCAGGCTGCACCACAAACAGCACCAGAGGATTGACTCCGAACGCTGCAGAGGGGCTCTGCTCATGCAGGGGCACCCTCTCACATAAAAACCAAGCACTCTGCCTTCAGGATTGTTAAGGCCTGCCATAGGAGTGACTTATAGGTTTATATGTGTGTGCAATGGTAGTGATATAGGTAGCCTATACCACAGTAAGGGGTCCATGCACCACCTTACCCAGGCTGCAGTAGCAGACCTGTGGTGTCCTTGTGGAGGGTCTTCCAGGGGTGGCACAATACATGCTTCAGCCCCTGGTAGGCCTCTGGGGTGTCTATGCCCTTGGTACATAGTATACCATATACTAGGGACTTATAAGGGCACCCCAGAATCCAATCTGGGATGTACCTAAAGTACATGGAATCAATTTAGAGAGGAAGCAGCTAGGCTGGGGTCCTGAATAGCAGGGCCCCAGCCAGACTAAAGTCGAAAAACAGTGATACACCAGCAAAAAGTGGGGGTAACCATAAGAGGCAGATCCTACTCTCCTACACAACCCCCCAAACGCAGGGACATTAAACTAACCTTGACCAGTTAAGTCTTCATGTTCTAAGTGGAAATATCTGGAGAGTCCATCTGCATTGGCATGGTTACTCCCAGGTCTATGTTCCACTGTATAGTCCATCCCCTGTAGGGAAATGGACCACCTCAAAAGTTTGGGGTTTTCACCCTTCATCTGTTTTAGCCATAAGAGGGGCTTGTGGTCTGTTTGAACAAGGAAGTGAGTGCCAAACAAGTATGGCCTCAGCTTCTTCAGAGCCCAAACCACAGCAAAGGCCTCCCTCTCTATGGCTGACCAACGTTTCTCTCTGGGGGTCAGCCTTCTGCTAATAAAAGCTACTGGCTGATCCTGACCTTCATCATTCAACTGTGACAGTACAGCCCCTCCCCCAACTCAGATGCATCTGTTTGCACAATGAACTTTTTGGAGTAATCAGGACTTTGCAGAATGGGAGCAGTGCACATGGCCTGCTTCAGGTCTTCAAATGCCTTTTGACAGCTAACTGTCCACTGAACCTTTTTGGGCATTTTCTTAGAGGTTAAGTCATTCAGGGGTGTCACTATTGATCCATACCCCTTGACAAATCTTCTGTAGTACCCAGTCAGGCCTAAAAAGGCTCTCACCTGAGTCTGGGTAGTTGGAGCAGCCCAGTCTATGATGGTCTGGATCTTGCTCTGCAAGAGTTGAACCTGGCCTCCACCCACAAGGTGGCCCAGGTACACAACCTGACTCTGCCCTATCTGGCACTTTGTGGCCTTGATAGTTAGGCCTGCCTTCTGCAGGGCCTCCAAAACATTTCTGAGGTGGACCAGGTGATCCTCCCAGGTGGAGCTAAAGACAGCAATATCATCTAGATATGCTGCACTATAGGCTTCCAGACCTGTAATTACTGTGTTCACCAACCTCTGAAAAGTGGCAGGTACATTTTTCAAACCAAAGGGCATCACCACAAATTGGTAAAGCCCACCAGGGGTAGAAAATGCTGTTTTTGGCTTTGCATCATCAGCTAGTCTGATCTGCCAGTAGCCAGCTGTTAGGTCAAATGTGCTTAGATACTTGGCTGAGGCCAAAGTGTCTATTAGCTCATCTGCCCTGGGGATTGGATGGGCATCAGTCCTAGTGACTGCATTGAGGCCTCTGTAGTCCACACAAAACCTCATCTCTCTCTTTCCATCTTTTGTGGGAGGTTTTGGCACCAGGACCACTGGACTAGCCCAAGGGCTATCTGAAGGCTCAATGACACCCAGTTCCAACATTTTCTGGACTTCTGTCCTGATACAGTCCCTGACCTGGTCAGGTTGCCTGTAAATCTTACTTTTAACAGGCAGACTGTCCCCAGTGTCCACTTCATGAGTGCACCAGGTGGTCTGACTTGGAGTCAGAGAGAACATGTGTCTGAACTGATTGAGCACCTGTCTACAATCAGTTTGCTGCTGGGCAGTGATGCTGTCCGCCAAGGCTACACCATCCACTGACCCATCATCAGGGTTCTGAGAGAGCAGGTCAGGGAGAGGGTCACTCTCCTCCTCCTGGCCCTCATCAGTTGCCATGAGCAAGCCCATGTCAGCCCTGTCCACATATGGCTTCAGCCTGTTGACAAGGAGCACCCTGTGGGGGCTCCTGGGAGTTCCCAGGTCTACCAGATAGGTAACCTCTCCCTTCTGTTCAACAATTGTATGGGGGCCACTCCACTTGTCTTGGAGGGCTGCTGGGGCCACTGGCTCCAGCACCCACACTTTCTGTCCTGGCTGGTAAACAGTCAGCACAGCCTTTTGGTCATGCCAGGCTTTCTGTAATTCCTGGCTATCCTCAAGGGTTTTGGTTGCCTTTTTCATATACTCAGCCATCCAGGAGCGGAGACCAAGTACATAGTCCACTATGTCCTGTTTAGGGGGTTTGAAAGGTAACTCCCAACCTTCCTTCACCAGACACAATGGACCCCTAACAGGATGGCCAAACAAAAGTTCAAAAGGGCTGTAGCCAACCCCCTTCTGAGGCACCTCCCTGTATGCAAATAAAAGGCAGGGCAAGAGTATGTCCCATCTTCGCCTAAGCTTTTCTGGGAGCCCTTTAATCATGCCCTTCAAGGTTTTGTTGAATCTCTCAACTAAACCATTGCATTGTGGGTGATATGGTGTGTTGAACTTGTAAGTCACTCCACACTCCTTCCACATTGCAGTCAAGTAACTGGACATAAAGTTTGCACCTCTGTCAGATACTACCTCCTTAGGAAAGCCCACTCTTGAGAAAATTCCCAGGAGGGCCCTTGCCACCACAGGAGCTGTAGTGGTCCTAAGGGGAATGGCTTCTGGGTACCTGGTGGCATGGTCCACCACCACCAGGATAAACCTGTGCCCAGATGCTGTTTGGGGATCCATGGGACAAACTATGTCAATCCCCACCCTCTCAAAGGGAACCCCCACCACAGGTAGTGGTATCAGGGGGGCCTTTGTGGTGCCACCTGCCTTCCCACTGGCTTGGCAGGTTACACAGGAGCGACAAAACTCCTTGGTGTCTTCAGACATGTGGGGCCAGTGAAAGTGAGGGACAATTCTATCCCAAGTCTTGTTCTGGCCCAGGTGTCCTGCTAAGGGAATATCATGGGCTAGTGTCAATAGGAAGCCCCTGAACTTCAGAGGTATAACTAACCTCCTGGCTGCTCCAGGCTTGGGGTCTCTACTCTCTGAGTACAGGAGTCCATCATCCCAATATATCTTATGGGTGCCACTAGCATTCCCAGCAGCCTCAGCAGCAGCCTGCTGTCTGAGGGGTTCAAGAGAGGGGCAGTTCAGCTGCTCCTGGCTCAGATCTGCCCTTTAAGGGCCCCCTGTCCCCAAGAACTCAACCTGATCAGGTTCAAGCTCCTCTGGGACATTTCCTTCTTCAGGCCTGAGATCAGCTTCCTCAAAAGTCTGATCTTCCTCCTGAGCCAAGGGGGAAGGCACTGTCTTAACCCTACTGCTCCTTTTCTTGGGAGGCACCTGGTCCATTATTCCAGAATCCAGGGCCTGTTCAGCTTTTGACATTTTTGCCTGTGACCTGGTCACAGCAAAGACATGTGCAGGGATCCCTAGCATTTCTGCATGTTTCCTGAGCTCCACCTCTGCCCAAGCTGAGGTTTCAAGATCATTGCCAAGCAAGCATTCAACTGGTAGGTCTGCACTCACCACAACCTTCTTAAGGCCAGTTACCCCTCCCCAGGAGAAGTTAACAACTGCCAGAGAATGGTCTGTTCTGACATTGCTAGCATTGGTCACTTGGTACATTTCACCAAGTATAATCTGCCCAGGATCCACAAGATCTTGTGTCACCATGGTTACACTTGCTCCTGTGTCCCTGAATGCCAAAGCCTCCCTTCCATTAATTAAAGGCTGCTGTCTGTATTTGCCCAAATTAGTGAGACTCACAAAGGGGGACATATCCATGCCCCCATCACAGACTAGGACAGCCTGAGTTGGCACTCTGACTAGGCCAGAGTCCATCTCAGTACCCAGGGTCAACCCTACTAAACCCTAATTCTGAGTGTTTCCACCACCACTTGTAGCTGGACTAGGGGGAACAGTTGCCTTAGGGCCAATGGTGGCTGGAGTGGAGTCTTTGGACTTGGTGCAATCACTGGTACAGTGAGTCTTTTGCTTACAGACTTTACACCATGGTTTCTTTTGGCCTTTTCCTTTATTAGATTGGGAATCCCCACCTGAAGAAGATTTTTGGGGGCCTTGTGAAGACTTCTGGTCTTTACCCTTCTCCCCACCCATATCAGAGTTTTTGGAATCTTGCTTCTTCTGGTCACCACCTTGGTTCTGTACTTTCTGCTTCACCCTGGTTCTGACCCATTTGTCTTCCTTCTTTCCCAATTCTTGGGGAGAGGTCAGATCAGAGTCAACCAGGTACTTATGTAGCAACTGATTCTGACAGTTATTAAGAATCTGCTCCCTCATGATTAAATTATAAAATCCTTTGAAGTCACACACCTTACTGCCCAGTAACCAGCCTTCCAGAGCCTTGGTAGCACAATCTACAAAGTCCACCCAGTCCTGTGTCTGTGCCTTTTGGGTATCTCTGAACTTTAACCTGTATTGCTCAGTGGTTAGGCCAAACCCATCTATTAGGGCACTCTTCAGGACTTGATAATCATCAGCATTCTCTTCTCTTACAGTGAGGAGCTTGTCTCTACCTTTGTCTGCAAAGGAGAGCCACAAAATTGCTGCCCACTGCTCCTGAGGGACCCTCTGTACTTTACAGGCCCTCTCTAGTGCAGCAATCCATTTGTGGATGTCATCCCCACTCTGGTAGGGAGGAACAATCTTGCTCAGGTTTCTATGGTCATAAGTCCTTTCCCTACCACTAGAGAAGTTGCTGCCACCATGGGACTCTAGTCCCAACTTTCTCCTTTGTCTATGAAGCTCTAGGGACTCCCTATCTATAGCCAACTGCTGTTTTCTGATTCTCAACTGAGCTTCCTCATACTTGAGCAGTCTGTCCTTCTTCTCATGAGAGGTTTCCCTCCTATGAGAGGAAACAGAGGTCCCTACTGAGGTGTCAGAATGGTTAGACTCCTGAGAAGGAGATCTGGACCTTCTAGGCACACTCATAACTCTTCCTGCTGGGAAAAAGGGGAGGTCATTCTGATCCTCCTCCTCATCTGCAGGAGGAGCTGCATTTTCCAGGGCAAGGTCATTGTCACCTTCCTGGCCAGTTTCAGAGGTCAGGTCCTGGGTATTTTCACCCCTGGTCCCTTCTTCATTTTCTGCCCCACCCTCTCTGCCTACCCTTGCAGACCCTATAGGTCTTCTGAGGTCATCTAGCAGAAGCATCTCCATGAGACGTTGGGTGTTGGCACTTTTGCCTGTCTTCAGCTTCCTAATCTTGCACAACTCTCTCAATTCCAAGAATGGGAGGTTGTCATATTTGGATGGCAGGAGCCCACTGGTTCCTGGCAGTGAAGACATTACTAGTGAGGTGTGGTGTATGCACTACCTACTCTAGTGTGGCCTACTAAACTCTCTTGAGTTGTAGAAAGGGTGTGCTAGGCCCTTGACACACAACTCTAAGTTCAGTAGAACTTACTGTATTTCTAAGCTTGAATTTATATGTACCTTAGGTACCCTTAGTGGTTTTCAGTTGATCAATTCAATTGAGATTATCTGGTAAAACAATAGCAAGCTGGAATCCCACACGCTGCACACCAATGTGAGAAGTTGGCCTGGCATATGCTGTCCACTAGTTCTAGTGGGCACCTTGCACCAGTCCAAACAACCCCTTATGATGATAGGTTAAAGACAACCTTTATTGAAAGCTATCCTAGTGGTAGCTATGGAGAGCAGCCTTCAGGCTAAGTCTTGAAGGAATGTAAAGCAGCTTGTTTTACCAGTCAATAATCTCTTAAATGATCAAATGAAAGAGGACCACACCAGGTATATATATAAAATATATGTATTTAGTCGTAAACACACCCCTCTAGTCTCTTTATGACGCTAGAGTTCGAAGTACATAAGTTACAAGTCGAATATCAACAGTAATAGCACAAATACACGTTTGAGCCCTAGGGGCGTACCAAACCATATACCAATAAAGTGGCATAAGAACCACGACTGAGCTAGACACAAGGCCTAGAGCCTGTAGAAGTGCTTGGACCACAAGGAACCACCCAAGGTAGTGACATAGGGGACCCACGGGGGACGCGTGCAGTGTGAGAACACAGCCGCGAGCCACCGTTGACTTCTATGGGGAAAGTCGCGGTTGGATTTTTAAAAGGAAAGGACACTTAGAGGAGGACTTGGAGCAAACCCCTTTAGAACTAGGCAGTTCTAGAGTCAATACCCACGGGAGCACCAGAGTACTCGAGTTACCTCACCCAGGGAAGCCAGGTGCATAGGTGTCTTTTGGCGTCGGGTTTCGTCGTCGTTTTCAATGGCGATCTGCTGCAGCAGGCTGCTGGCGACCAAGTCGAAAGTGTCCGGGTGGATCCAAGAGTGGATCGAAGATCTGAAGGACCTGAAAGCAGAGTGGACAGAGTCTGGGTCACTAGCCAGTGACCAGGAAGGCGATGAGCAGATGCCCACCGATGTCGGGTGCTTCAGGTAGGTTGACGGTCGTCTTGACTCTTCAGGCACGAGGTCCAGGAGGTGTCGATGACTACCAGGAGCTGGATTCGAGCTGTGCCACGACGTCTGTCGATTGCTGCGGTGTCGGCGACCGGATTGGACCCGACAAGCCTTGGCAACGGCAAGTCATGTGGAAACAAAGAAAGGACGTTTATGCAGACCAGCAAGGTCTGAGGGATTCACCCAGAGAGGGTAAGTCAGGGCACGTCTGGAGCAACCAGGAAAGCCCAAGTAGAAGAAGAGTTGCCTTCGGGAGGGCCCACTAGCCAACGGACTAGCGACCGCGAAGGAGCCTCGAGTGGACGCACTTGGAGCTGGCTCACAGGACACTCGTGGAGTGGAGGCCAGTGATCTTCGGTGCAGTCAGTGCTGGAGGCGGGGGCTACTCGGAGCCCAAAGCACAACTTCGTGGGAGACCAGGAAGAGGATGTACTTACAAAAGTTCTCGGTGTCCAGGGGTCATGGTTCCACGTTACCCACGACAGCTACGTGCCTCAGCTTCGCTGGGGTCTCAGGGCAGCCTCGGGGAAGTCTGGAAATTCACCTCTGGTGTTGCAAAGACTTCAGCGTCCGGCGGGAGCTTCAGCGATGCAGACCGGACAATTGCTTCTTAGGTGCCTGCCAAGCAGGGGAGTCACTCCTTGACCCCAAGGTAGATTCTTCAGTCCTCTAATCTTGAAGTAGAGCGTCGAAGGTCCAGGATTCGGCTTCAGAGTTTCGTACAGGGTAATCTAAAATCCTAAGGACTGGGGTCCCATACTTATACCAAGTTAGGGGGTTGGACATACTCTGGGGACCCACCTATGGGAGGGTCAGGGAAGAGGGGTGGTTACACCCATTCCCTTTGTCCAGTTTCGCGCCAGAGCAGGGGCAGGTAGCCCCTGCAACCGGATTGAACTGGACTATGCACAGGGACACCAAATGTGCCCCCAGTGCAGGACTTCAAAGCACCAGAGAGTGCTCCCACCCAGCCCCAATACACACTATCCTGTCTGGGGAGGTGGTTACATCTCCCTTCGACAGGAAACCTATTGTCCAGGCCTCCCCTGCCGGAGTTTCGGTCAGCAGCAGGAGGCCAGACCCGTGTCTGTGGCAGCGGCATCCATTTTGTGATGCCAGGGCTCTGTATAGTTAATACCGGGTAGCCCGGTGTGTACATGTCTCTCCTCTAGAAGGGTGGAATGCTACCCCCGCCGCCAGAACTGGCGGGGGGGGGGTAGTATTCCAAGATGTTTGACACCAAACACGACATGTTTCTGTGCAGCCATCCCAAAGTTAGCATTTAACGCGAGGTTATAATGCACTTAAGAGTATATGGTCAGGCTGCACCACAAACGGCACCAGAGGATTGACTCCGAACGCTGCAGAGGGGCTCTGCTCATGCAGGGGCACCCTCTCACATAAAAACCAAGCACTCTGCCTTCAGGATTGTTAAGGCCTGCCATAGGAGTGACTTTTAGGTTTATATGTGTGTGCAATGGTAGTGATATAGGTAGCCTATACCACAGTAAGGGGTGCATGCACCACCTTACCCAGGCTGCAGTAGCAGACCTGTGGTGTCCTTTTGGATGGCCTTCCAGGGGTGGCACAATACATGCTTCAGCCCCTGGTAGGCCTCTGGGGTGTCTATGCCCTTGGTACATAGTATACCATATACTAGGGACTTATAAGGGCACCCCAAAATCCAATCTGGGATGTACCTAAAGTACATGGAATCAATTTAGAGAGGAAGCAGCTAGGCTGGGGTCCTGAATAGCAGGGCCCCAGCCAGACTAAAGTCGAAAAACAGTGATACACCAGCAAAAAGTGGGGGTAACCATAAGAGGCAGATCCTACTCTCCTACAGTAGTTACTGGATGATTAGAGTACTGCAAGGAGAGTGCATGGTGAATTTATAAGTGCTTGTGTTTTGGCGCAGTGATTAGATAAGGACATGGAACTGGCTGGGTGATTGGAGGAGTGCATGGGTAGTGACAAGGAGATGGCTGGACTGCATCAGTAGTGCTCAGGGGATTGTAGCAGTGCATGTGTTAGTGCCTGGGTCATTGCATAAGTACATGGGTACTGACTGGATGATTAGAGTACTGCAAGGTGAGTGCATGGTGAATTTATAAGTGCTTGTGTTTTGCCGCAGTGATTAGATAAGGACATGGAACTGGCTGGGTGATTGGAGGAGTGCATGGGTAGTGACAAGGAGATACCTAGACTGCATCAGTAGTTCTCAGGGGATTGTAGCAGTGCATGTGTTAGTGCCTGTGTCATTGCATGAGTACATGGGTAGTGACTGGATGATTAGAGTACTGCAAGGAGAGTACATGGTTAATTTATAAGTGCTCGGGTTTTGGCGGAGTGATTGGATAAGTACATGGTGCTGGCTGCGTGATTGGAGCAGTGCATGGGTAGTGACAAGGAGATGGCTGGACTGCATCAGTAGGGCTCAGGGTATTGTAGCAGTGCATGTGTTAGTGCCTGGGTCACTGCATGAGTACATGGGTAGTGACTGGATGATTAGAGTACTGCAAGGAGAGTGCATGGTGAATTTATAAGTGCTTGTGTTTTGGCGCAGTGATTAGATAAGGACATGGACCTGGCTGGGTGATTGGAGGAGTGCATGGGTAGTGAAAAGGAGATGGCTGGACTGCATCAGTAGTGCTCAGGGTATTGTAGCAGTGCATGTGTTAGTGCCTGGGTCACTGCATGAGTACATGGGTAGTGACTGGATGATTAGAGTACTGCAAGGAGAGTGCATGGTGAATTTATTAGTGCTTGTGTTTTGGCGCAGTGATTAGATAAGGACATGGAACTGGCTGGGTGATTGGAGCAGTGCATGGGTAGTGACAAGGAGATGGCTGGACTGCATCAGTAGTGCTCAGGGGATTTTAGCATTGCATGTGTTAGTGCCTGGGCCATTGCACAAGTACATGGGTACTGACTGGATGATTAGAGTACTGCAAGGAGAGTGCATGGTGAATTTATAAGTGCTTGGGTTTTGGCGGAGTAATTGGATAAGTACATGGTGCTGGCTGTGTGATTGGATGAGTGCATGGGTAGTGAGAAGGAGATGGCTGGACTGCATCAGTAGTGCTCAGGGGATTGTAGCAGTGCATGTGTTACTGCCTGGGTCATTGCATGAGTACATGGGTAGTGACTGGATGATTACAGTACTGCAAGGACAGTGCATGGTGAATTTATAAGTGCTTGTGTTTTGGCACAGTGATTAGATAAGGACATGGAACTGGCTGTGTGATTGGAGGAGTGCATTTGTAGTGACAAGGAGATGGCTGGACTGCATCAGTAGTGCTCAGGGGATTGTAGCAGTGCATGTGTTAGTGCCTGGGTCATTGCATGAGTACATGGGTAGTGACTGGATGATTAGAGTACTGCAAGGAGAGTACATGGTGAATTTATAAGCGCTTGTGTTTTGGTGGAGGGATTGGATAAGTAGATGGTACTGGCTGGGTGATTGGAGGAGTGCATGGGTAGTGACAAGGAGATGGCTGGACTGCATCAGTAGTGCTCAGGGGATTGTAGCAGTGCACGTGTTAGTGCCTGGGTCATTGCATGAGTACATGGGTAGTGACTGGATGATTAGAGTACTGCAAGGAGAGTGCATGGTGAATTTATAAGTGCTTGTGTTTTGGCGGAGGGATTGGATAAGTAGATGGTGCTGGCTGGGTGATTGGAGGAGTGCATGGGTAGTGACAAGGAGATGGCTGGACTGCATCAGTAGTGCTCAGGGGATTGTAGCAGTGCATGTGTTGGTGCCTGGGTCATTGCATGAGTACATGGGTAGTGACCGGATGATTAGAGTACTGCAAGGAGAGTGCATGGTGAATTTATAAGTGCTTGTGTTTTGGCGCAGTGATTAGATAAGGACATGGAACTGGCTGGGTGATTGGAGCAGTGCATGGGTAGTGACAAGGAGATGGCTGGACTGCATCAGCAGTGCTCAGGGGGTTGTAGCAGTGCATGTGTTAGTGCCTGGGTCATTCCATGAGTACATGAGTACTGACTGGATTATTAGAGTACTGCAAGGACAGTGCATGGTGAATTTATAAGTGCTTGGGTTTTGGCGGAGTGATTGGATAAGTACATGGTGCTGGCTGGGTGATTGGAGGAGTGCATGCGTAGTGACAAGGAGATGGCTGGACTGCATCAGTAGTGCTCAGGGGGTTGTAGCAGTGCATGTGTTAGTGCCTGGGTCATTGCATGAGTACATGGGTTTTGACTGGATGATTAGAGTACTGCAAGGAGATTGCATGGTGAATTTATAAGTGCTTGTGTTTTGGCGCAGTGATTAGATAAGGACATGGAACTGGCTGTGTGATTGGAGGAGTGCATGGGTAGTAACAAGGAGATGGCTGGACTGCATCAGTAGTGCTCAGGGGATTGTAGCAGTGCATGTGTTAGTGCCTGGGTCATTGCATGAGTACATGGGTAGTGACTGGATGATTAGAGTACTGCAAGGAGAGTGCATGGTGAATTTATAAGTGCTTGTGTTTTGGCGGAGGGATTGGATAAGTAGATGGAACTGGCTGGGTGATTAGAGGAGTGCATGGGTAGTGACAAGGAGATGGCTGGACTGCATCAGTAGTGCTCAGGGGATTGTAGCAGTGCATGTGTTAGTGCTTGGGCCATTGCATAAGTACATGGGTACTGACTGGATGATTAGAGTACTGCAAGGAGAGTGCATGGTGAATTTATAAGTGCTTGGGTTTTGGCAGAGTGATTGGATAAGTACATGGTGCTGGCTGGGTGATTGGAGGAGTGCATGGGTAGTGACAAGGAGATGGCTGGACTGCATCAGTAGTGCTCAGGGGATTGTAGCAGTGCATGTGTTAGTGCCTGGGTCATTGCATGAGTACATGGGTAGTGACCGGATGATTAGAGTACTGCAAGGAGAGTGTATGGTGAATTTATAAGTGCTTGTGTTTTGGCGCAGTGATTAGATAAGGACATGGAACTGGCTGGGTGATTGGAGGAGTGCATGGGTAGTGACAAGGAGATGGCTGGACTGCATGGGTAGTGCTCAGGGTATTGTAGCAGTGCATGAGATAGTGCATGGGTCATTGCATGAGTGCATGGGTACTGACTGGATGATTAGAGTACTGCAAGGAGAGTACATGGTGAATTTATAAGTGCTTGGGTTTTGGCGGAGTGATTGGATAAGTACACACATGTCACATCAGGCCCGCCCCCTCCCTTCACCACTGTGCAAACGCGCCCCCTGGCAGGTTTTTATTTGAGGGATTAATTCCCCTTGAGTCCTGAGGGTCCCTGGGGGCCAACTAGCCCACCAGGTACCTCCAGTAAGCGCCACAGAGCTGCGTTGCAGAGACGTGGTCCAAGGCCATGCCCCTTTGTACACCTCTCTGCAACGCAACTCTGTTGCGCTTACTGAAGGCACCTGGTGGGCTAGTTGGCCCCCAGGGACCCTCATGATACAAGGGGACTTAATCCCCCAACTTAAAACGCGCCACGGAGTGCGTTTGCACACTTGTCACATCAGACCCCGCCCCCTGCCTTCACCACTGTGCAAACGCACCACGTGGCTAGTTTTAAGTTGGGGGATTAAGTCCTCTTAAATCCTGAGGGTCCCTGGGGTCCAACTAGCCCACCAGGTATCTCCAGTAAGCGCCAAAGAGCTGTGGCGCATTTTAAGTTAGGGGATTAAGTCCCCTTGAATCATGAGGGTTCCTGGGGGCCAACATGTAAGCGCCACAGGGCTGCGTTGCAGAGAGGTGGTCCGAGGCCATGCCCCTTTTTACACCTCTGTGCAACACAACTCTGTGGTGCTTACTGGAGGTACCTGGTGGGCTAGTTGGCCCCCAGGGACCCTCAGGATTCAAGGGGACTTAATCCCCCAACTTAAAACACACCACAGGACGTGTTTGCACACATGTCACATCAGGCCCCGCCCCCTCCCTTCACCACTGTGCAAACCTCAGGCCAATTTTGGCCCCGGGGACCCCATCCCCCAGGGCCGGCCTTCTCCTTTTCTTTATTTTTTTATTATAGGGAAGGGGGGCCGCGTGGCCCCCCTTCCCTGGGCCACTATTGCCCCAGGGACCCCATTCCCCGGGGCCTGGTGATCCTTTTTTTTTGGGAGGGGGGCCGCGTGGCCCCCCTCCTCAGGCCAATTATGGCCCCGGGGACCCCATCCCCCGGGGCCGGCCTGCCTTTTATTTATTTATTTATTTATTTTAGAGGAGGGGGGCCGCGTGGCCCCCCTCCTGGGCCACTTCTGGCCCTGGGGACCTCATCCCCCGGGGGCCTGGCCTCTTTGTTGGGGACTGTGGGGGGAGCCCCAATTCCCCCACGGTCCCGCCGGCTCCCCGCCTTCTGTGGGAGCCGGCACTGCTTTTCCACACGGGAAGCTACTGACATGCAGCTCCCCTTGTGGAAAAGCAATCTGCTTTGGATTTTGGAAGCGAGAGCAGGTTTCCCTGCTCTCGCTTCCAAAATCCAAAGCAGAGTTTGCTATGGCGGGGCGGGAGCCGCACGGCTCCCGCCCTGCCATAGCAAACAGCAGTGTCCCGGGGGTGGGCACCCCGGGACACGGCAGGAGCCAGCCCTGGGGGGTGGCGGTCCCCAGGGCCATCAAGGGCTCCAGGAGGGGGTCCACGCGGCCCCCCTCCCAACGTGATTGACTCCCCGGGGCCACATTTGCATTTTAGTGCCCCGGGGAGGTGGCGGTCCCCGAGGTGGGGGGGCACACAGGCTTATTTTTTTTTTTAAAACAAGCCCCGGGGGTGGCGGTCCCCGGGGCTTGGAGGGGCCTTGGAGGCCCACCCACACATTAATAAAAAACAAGCCCTGGGGGTGGCGGTCCCCGGGGCTGCAGGAGGGCCACGTGCCCTCCCGCATATCATTATTTACATAGCCTCAGGGGTGGCGGTCCCCGGGGCTGCGGGAGGGCCGCGTGCCATCCTGCATATCATTATTTACATAGCCCCGGGTAGGTGGCGGTCCCCGGGGTTGCGGGAGGGCCGCGTGCCCTCCCGTATATGATTATTTACATAGCCCCAGGGGGGTGGCAGTCCTCGGAGCTGCGGGAGGACCGCGTGCCCTCCCGCATATCATTATTTACATAGCCCCAGGGGTGGCGGTCCCCAGGGCTGCGGGAGGGCTGCGTGCCCTCCCGCATATCATTATTTACATAGCCCCGGGGATGTGGCGGGCCCCCGCTACATTAATAAATTGCAACCGGGACTTGGCCCACCCGGGGGCTTTCAAAACGAAGCACGGGAGACCGCGCTTCGTATTTTTTTAATTTTCAGATGGATTCGCGCACCCGGCGTGACCCCACCCGAAATTTTTTAAAAAAATGCTTTTTTTGGGCTTGGGGGTCCCTGTGGGACCCCCTGAGCAGGCCTGGGGGGTCAGGGTGTTTTTACCCTGCCCCCTTTTCTTGTTTTTTTTAATCTTTCTCTCACCTTTTCTTTCTCCCTCGGTCCGAGCACAGGATGGCTGCCAACACTTCCTGGTTTGAAGTGTTTGCAGCCAATTAGAGCCAAGCTCGTGCTGGGGGTGGGGGAGTAAGCTCCGCCCAGATATATATATATTTTTTTCCTTTAATATCTCAACAACTACTGAACGGATTTACACCATTTAACAAAAAGGACTCTTTCTGAACCAAGGGCTACCTTTTTGCCAAATTTGGTGTAATTCCGTTCAGCAGTTCGGGCTGTAGCTTTGTCTAAAGTTTCCTATGGAAATTAACATGGGGAAAACGTGTTTTGGGACCCCCCTTTTTTCTCGGCCCCCGCTTGTCGAATCACCCCGAAACTTTCAAGACACGAGCTGACCGGAGCAGGCCACTAGTTTTGAAAATTTCGCGAAGATTCATCAACCGGCGCCAAAGTTATTGGGAAAAGAAAAAACGCTTTTCCTATGGAAACTAGGTCCTAACTATAACTACCTACTGGCGACCGCCAGTAGAGGAGATATATATATATATATAACCACACAGATTCTCCATACTTCGGCACTGTCGTTTCGGCGAACAGAGAACCACGAACCACCGGAAATGTAGGCATTAATTTTTATTACTCCTCAAATAACGCGTTTCGGGCACCACTTGCCCTTGATCACATATCGGAGAATGCAGTTCGCCATCTTTTTTTGTATGCTGCGTACTGAAACCACGTGGTAAAACAAACATAGTAAAAATACTAGCACACTGCTCCGCATATAGTTGAGTCTGTTTTCTTATCAATACCATTCTGACTCTTATACCCAAATCGTACATCTACTTCACCATTAATGGCTTAAAGTGCAAATTTTTACAACATGGTAATAAATAATGCTGTATACATACGATAAAATGGAGTAAAAAACAATGTTTCTAAAAATTCATTGTTTAAAAAAACCCATTGTAAATGCATCTTAATAGTATATATTTTAAATGCAACACACTCCTTGATTAGATAATTAAACACATGTTTATCAACAAGGGTAAAACCATAAAAATTAATGTTCTTTATGGCAGAAATCCTACATAAAATTGCATATCCTAGTAAAAAAAAAAAAAAACAGGATAAACATGTGCAAACCATCGCATGACATGAAGTGAACCTTCAACATGTGCAAATTATATGCCATCTATACTCAATCTTCAGATAGTATTATCACTGCATAAATGCAGATATTTATGGGTTAATCCATACTCAACCGAACTTCAACTATATAGATGTTGTTCTCAATTATTAGCATAGTGCAAACATAGCAGAAAACAGTAAAGTGCTATGTGCTAAAGGTGCTACCCTTTGTCCCTACTGACCTAATAAAGTGCAAGTGCTAAAAGTTCAAAAAATACCATCATAAAAATATTTTTTAGCAAAAAAGAATGTACATAATGCGAGCCTAGAAGAATGGAAAGGCCGCGGTGGGAACTAACTTATATTTAGAAAAATCTAATATTAAAACTCCTCAGAGGGAACTCGGGTACTCATCACTGAGGTGAAATCTGCTTACTTTATCTTAATGAATTGACTCTTATAGAAAATGATGCAATATATATATATATGTTCATCTGTTGTCGGCTATGACCAATTGCCCTCACCCTCCTCCTGTGCTGTTTTAGAAACAGTATAATCTTGTGGTATGAAGTGTTGATTAATTTTAATTATGGTCAATCCACGTTTTGAGGCAAAAGACTGGTCCTTCTGACTGTGACAACTGTGCTAGCTGCTCTGAACACACGCTCAGAAGACACACTGGCTACCGGAAAAGGCAGACACTTTAATGCCAGCCTGCTGAGCTCTGCCCATTTTCACATCTTCCCATATCAATAGACCAATGGGTTTTGATCCGATAGACCTCTTCTGGGTCATCCAGATACTCTTGGAGCATCCTCTGAATGGTCACTGGTACTACCACTTGCTTGACCGTTGTTGCCTTCACCTCTACACTTGACTTAAGCACTGCCACTTGAAACCAAGCATTTGCAGAGGTTGGGTTGTATTCTTCTGTTACTAGTGATGGCTGTGAGACAACAGCACTGCCCTAACTGGAGTTTGAAGGCTGCACCCCAGAAATTGTGTTTGGGCCTCTAACTTCAGCCGTTCTTCTTCAAAGTCTCTTGCTTGATCAACAATGGAGCAGGTCCCCAGGCCAGCTCCCCTCCACTGCTGCAGGTCAGGCCTCACTCGAACCTGCACCACTCTGCCAGTCCGTTTCACCTTTGTACTTAATTTATTGTTATTTGTAATTAACTTATTGTTACAGCGCAAACTTTAACTTTATTATACTTATTCTCATAACTTTTGCCTCCTTCGTTTCCCATAACTTTTTTCTCCTTCATTTCTCATAACTTTTGCCTCCTTTTTTTTCATAACTTTTGCCGCCTTCGGTTCCATAACTTTTTCCTCCTTCATTTCTCATAACTTTTGCTTCCTTTTTTTTCATAACTTTTGCCGCCTTCATTTTTCTTAACTTTTGCCTTACAGCCTAAATCTAATTTTTGCCCCCTCATTTCTTACTCCAAGTCTAACTTTTTGCCTCCAATTTGTGCCGCCTTTTTCAGCCAAATGCTAACTTTGCCACTTTTTTCTCTCCCCCGTTCGCTCTTCCGCTTCTTGCCTTCCAGTCACCCCGCTCAGTGCCACACAGTAGAAAGCTAGGTTTCTGTTGCAGTAACCAGGGGCGGCTCCTCCGTTAGGGCGGAGGGGCGTTGCCCCACTGCTTTCTCGCAGTGCGAGAAGCAGAAACATAAAATGGTGAAACTACCATTTTATGTTTCTGCTTCTCGCACTGCGAGAAAGCAGAAGTGCCTGGTTGTGGGAGGGCGGGTGGGCGGGTCTGCTGTAAAGCAGGGGAGGCGTGACTAGCCCACTGTTGTGGGCCCCGACTGTTGATCGGCCCCATGGCTGACCAAAGCAGTCATGCTCACTCTCCCTTTTCTCTATGTAGGCTGCATGCAGCGGGACGGCGGGAGTCAAGACCCGGCCAGGAGCGGAGGCGGCGCAGGACCCGGGGGAAGGTGAGTTTTATTTTATTTTGATTAAATCCCTCCTGCCTACACCACCTTCCCCCCGCGATGACCCCGTTTCCAGTCATGCCGGCCGCGACCTTTTAATTTCAAAGCGTAGGTATTTTGTTCATTTTTAACATTTGATTCAAGTGTTATTTGCCTGAAGCAAAGCTCGTGCTGGTGATGTCCTTTGCAGCTCTCTCTCCTTTCCTGTTATGTTTTGCACTCCCCTGCTCACCTGGTGATTCTTGTAAATATGCATAAACTCCTGGGTGGGAGCGGTGGAATTTCCGGTAGAGCTGCACGTCTTGTCTTGTGTGGACAGGTCTGTGGGACTTTCACTGACTGGACTGTCTGAAAATGTTGCTTTAAGGGATGGTTTAAAAAAGAGCATCCATAAATATTTTGGGTAAAGAATGTAAATATCGCAGTTCTAAACTGTCAGCTACTTTGTACTGGTGTTATTTTTTGCCCGTCCCTGTTTGGCGATCGCGGTACTTGTCAAGGGAGGTGTGAGGAGGGGTGACTTCGTGGAGAGTAAGCATCTCTTTCTTCAGGTGCAGGGCCCATGGGCGAATGGCGAGGAGGGGGCATTTTTCTCTGGTCTGCCTTGTGTCTTAGGGGCGTGTGTTAACAAATGTGAATAAACCCCAGTCAGTTTATAACTCCAAGTGTTGGCTGCCAGTCGTAAATGCATGCTAAATACCAAAGACAGGGTTTGCTTGGGGGTCAGGCAGAATGGCACGAGTGCAGGCACTGCAGGGGTTACTCCATCCGCATTGCTCACTCCACCCGTCTTGTCTGACCATTTCTGCTTTCCTGGTTCCTCTATTACATTTGCTGCTATTCTCTCCACAGTCCCCCCCTCCACTCCCCCGAGCTATATTTTATTAGTTGGCAGGTTAAGCGTCAAAGTATCAGACTACCTACATAAGTTTAAATAAAGAATGCCAACCCACATCTCTGGTTCACAAATGGAGAAAGCATTCGACCCTCTCCACTCACACCATAGGGCCTAGATCTGTAAAAAGATAAGTGCACAGGACCAGAGAGGGGATGTGGAGTAACAGCTAGAGCAGCCGGCTTAAAAGCTGGGGATCCATCCAGGTTGAGTCTGGCCGGAGTCTCCTGTGATTCAGGACAACTCACTTAATCTCAAAATGAATGTGTCTGTCTGTAATGCAATTGGTGATCTTGTAAAGTGCCCTGATACCTTCTGGTCAAGTTTGCGCTATATAAAACTGAAAAAACAAACAAACAAATAAAAGTTCCTGTAGAAACCTGCTGCCAGCTCTCCCACATGATGGGGTTGCCCACTACAAATGCTGCCTATTCTTGATTCCACCTAATTTCTCTCCCTTCCACCACCCAGTACTTCCTGTCTGTTTAACTCACTCGTGGGTTCTTTTGCATCCCTGCTTTATCCCCTTGTCTCTGTTTTCTTACCTTGCTTTACTTCCGTCTTTCTCCCTTTTCTGACTTTATCACCCTTGCTCTGGGCTAAGCCTGTTGATGAAAAATAAGTTGCAGTCCCCACAAATAAATCCAGCGCCCACCACCTGCAACCACTGGCACAAATTAAGCACAGCAGGCACTGATCCCATAGTATGGACTCCACATGATACCCCTGGTCTCCAACCAATAAAGCCAGAACGCGCATAAGTAGCCATTTTGAAGGCAGGTGGTAGGGTTCAATATTTTAGTAACTCTTTAAACCCAAAATCAGACTTCATTGGGAATTAATTTATCTTTGGGGCTCGCTGAAGTCACATATTGCATGAGGTGACACACTGTGACATACCAACTCAAAAAAGAAAACTCTTTAGAGGGATGGTGGAAATAGTAGCAGAGGTGGAAAAGACACAACGCCAAGTTGGAAGAGCTAGCCAGTGATTTTGGAAGAGACATGCAATGCCGAAGAAGCAAAGAAGTGGTGGTGGAAGAGACAGCTAGTATTTGAGGAAGAAACATGCATTGATCGTGGAGGAGAGAGGAAGTGATGGTGGAAGAGTCAGGTAGAGCCAAAAAAGATAGTGGTGTTGGAAAAGATAGGGAAAATGAGACAAATAGTGATGACAGAAAAAGACCAGAAGTGGTAATGGAACAGAGAGGTATTGATGTTGGAAAAGAGTGGAGATGGAGGAGACTGATTACGTGATGATGAGACAGGTAGTGAGATGGTAGAGAAAGGTATTGGAATGATGAGACAGACAGTGACAGTGGAAGAGACAGATAGAAAGAATAGAGGGTACAGCTCAAGTAAATAATTTTGAACATGTTTGCTCAGCCGTCCCTCCCATTCATCATACTGCATGGTGTATCGACGATAGGCAGCGAGATCACTTGTAACGTTAATCTTGCAAATCAATATTAATGAGAAATGTCTCCTCTTTTAAAAAAAATCATCTGGTTAAACTTTGCTCTTTCACTTTGCGATGCACTGTCAGTAACTGAGGCCATAGATGCTGAGCTGCTGCTATGAGCCCGGCTTCATCATTGAATCTCTGAAGAGAAGCAAGGAACAGGGCCATCGTGGTGAGACGACACAGGCTCTTCTGACGGCTTTACTCTGACAGGAGCGGAGGAAAAAATTTCAACTAATGAATCATTTCTTGTAAATGATTCCCCGGCGGGAATCCGTAGAAGTCTGACATGAGTGAACTCTGTGTTAGCTCATGTAGCATCTCTGACTCTGACATGCTAGACAATGCAAAAATAATGAGCCCTTCGGCACAGGGAAAAATTATAGAATTAAACTATGCCTTCTCATCTCAAAGTATGTGTGCCATGTACTTATTTAATTAAGAGATCAACTCTTTTGGGAGTCTAATCTCCAGCACATTTACTTGAGAAAGTCATTATATTACACATTACATTTCACTAAAACCCATGCTGTAATTTATTTTACATGTTTTAAGGTCTACTTCTCATTGCTACTTCTAATTACTTTATTCCAACTTGACTTCATGTGTTAGGTTATTTATTGCGCTGAATTGTCATTGATTTGTTATTTTCTTCACGCCCTGCCTTCAAGGTTTCCAAAATGTATTATTATTATTTTAATTTCTCAAATTTGCTTGAAAATGCACCATTTGTCCACTCTTTTTTCAAAATGTTCAGGGGTACAGGTGCATGATCCCTGTACCCCTACAGTGTCTAGACCAATTCCTAGATATTGTAAGTGCAGTAATGCCAATAAGAGTATATGGTGCTGGGAGTTTCTCATTACAAACTACAAAGCACCATAATGGCTTTACTGAAAACTGGGAAGTGGTATCAAACTTCTCAGCACATTAAACCCACACTGATGCCGGTATGGGATTTAATGAAAAATGCACTCAGGGGGCATCTTAGAGATGCCCGCTGAAAAACAACCAACCTCTGGTGGGTTCCCTGACTGGTACACACCAGCCTGCCACCACGAGACATGTTTCTGGACCCCTGGGGTGGGAGCCTTCGCTCCCTGAGCCCAGAAACAAAGCCTTTCCTGGGAGGAGGTGATCACACCCCCCCAGGCCTGGAAGAGCCATCTGTGGCAGGGGAGCTTCAAAGGCCTTGCAGCATTTGTAATGCGACCCCCAGCCTCTCCTGCTATCAGGAGCAGGCCCCCTTCCCGTCTCCCCTCCTTTTCGGCAGGTAGACAGGCGGGAAAAATTAGCCAGCCCAGAAGGTGTGCCCACCTCTGCCAACCCCACCCCTCAGGTGGGGGAGGCGAGGTAATGCCCCCTCTTCAGTGCCCACCATCTTGCAGATGGCAGGCACTCCCCAATCAGGATTAGGGATTGTGCTCACTCCCCCACGTGGGGTGAGCACACCAAGGGTGTAGTCACCCTAAGGTCAGTAGCCCATTGGCTACTGACCTCAAGACCCCTAAAATGCCCCCTAAATACAGTATTAAGGGGGCAGCCCTGAACCAAGACGACAGATTCCCGCAACCTACGAAGAAGGACAAAAGAAGACGCCCAGCAGAGGAGACTGCAGAGAACAACTGACTTGGCCCCAGCCCTACCGGCCCGTCTGCAGTTTCCAGAGATCCTGCGCCAGAAGTCGCCCTGTCATGCAGTCAGCGACCTCCAGAACCCTGTGAGGACTGACTGCCTTCAACAAAGACCGGATCTCCTGTGAACAGCAGCTCTGTTTAAAAGAAACAGCCAAGAAAGACTCCGAGCCTGCTGAGGACAAAGAAACCCGATGCCTGGAACCACCACCACTGCACCCGACACCTATGGCCCGAGTCCGAGTGGCCCACCGGTTCCAGTGAGGTCCCTCAGCGCTCCAGAAACCGAGTCCACCGTGGGTTGACCACTCCAGGACTCCCCGACATCGCCTGCAGCCTCTGAACAGAGATCCCCCCAACCGCGAGTGGCCCGGTAAGATGAAATCTGACCTCAAAAGACACCCCTGCATCCCTGCGACCTGGAGAAAGGAACCCAAGGTGCACCTACGTCCCAGAGCCCTCCAACTTACCTGCACAGCTGTTTGTTCCTCCCGGAAGTCTTCCTGGACCGAGCCTGCAGCTAAAAACCGAAACCGAAAATCCCCATGGAAATCAACAGGACACCAGACACCAAACCAGCACCATGCGCCCAGCCGCCCCTGCACCGCTGCGGGTGCACTTTTTGTGCTAAACAGGATCCCCCTTTGCCCTGAGCCTAACACCAGGAGCTTTGCTCCCACAACCTTGTGGCCTGCTCGTGAGCAGCCACCAACCGGAGGCCCCCTATCCCCCATCGGATAACATTGGGCCTCGGCACTCTGCATCCAGCCGCCCTAGTGCCGCTGAGGGTGTAACGAGAGTGCATCCATGACCCTGGGGGAACCCTTGTTCTAACCCGAGGAACTCAACACCAAAGACCGAATACTTACCTGGTAACCGTTAACTTAAATTCTCTCCTTAGGAAACCATTGACTGTTTTTCTCTGAAAAATGTTCTAAGTGGAAACCTGAAAAATAACAATTGTGCAAAACTGATTTTACTTACCTTTTCTCTAGGAAATGTCCCAGTGTGATATCTAAGCATATCACAGTGAGAAGAAAAAATAACTTAAAAAGTAATCTAAAAAGTAATCTGTACAGTAATTTCAATACCTTGACTTACCTGTATTTCAAACAACTGCATTTGAACTTGCATTCACTTGTAAACACTGCATAATATTTTGCAAAGCATTTATTTCACTTACCCTTGCCAGGCTTGGCTTGGTTGTAGAAATAAAATAACTTAACAATATTTTTATACAAACAACATTGGTCTGAGTTCAGTCTTTGAGTGTGTGACATCATTTGCTGACTGAGTGTGTACAACAAATGCTTAACACTACCCTCTGATAAAGACTTACTGCTCGCCCACACTACCACAAATAGAAAGTAAGGTGCTATCTACTTTTACCTCTGCCTACCTTTGGGGTACCACTGGACTCTGTGCACACTATACCTCAGTTTGGTATAGTATATACAGAGCCAGCTTCCTACATTGGTGGATCAGCGATGGGATATACAACTTTGCATTTGTTGGACTAACTTGGTTACCACCTGATGACATGACAGAACTCTTAAATTGTCTTTAGAATTCTGATTTTTTTGAATTGACAAAATTTTTCCAAATTACTAAAAGTCTTGTTAGGGCCTTGGTTAAGTCCCTTTAGAATTTTAGAAAAATAAAAGTTCACTTTAGTTAGGGATAAGAGGGGTTAGAAGTTTTTTTTAACAATGTCTCTTAACAAGAACTCAGCTGTTCGTGAAAATAACCACAATGACATAGAGGACCAGGTTGAGGAGCTCGACCTCACCCCTTATCTCCACTTAGAATTTAGGGACTTAAGGTCTCTATACAAGCATAGAAATATAATTATGGGGTCCCATCCCTCCAAACAAAAGCTCCAGGAGCTGTTGACAGGATATGCTAAGGACCATCCCTCTGAGAATGATGAAGACCTCTCAGATGGGTAAGAAGATGGAGGGGATGAGGATACCTTCCAACCCCCTCACTTCTTAGGGAGAAAAGGGCCCCAGTGGCCCTGACTCCAAGAATAAACCTCTCAGCACCTAGAGCCCACGCAGGTGGATCAGGTGCTACTGAGGACATTGAGTGCAGCCTCAATGTTCCATCACAAGCGGCCATTTTGGAGAATTTAGCATTCTAGCCTTTTCCTAACACGAGGACGCCGGCACAACGTTCTGTCCCCCTGTCATAAGCAAACAGTCTCCCGTACTCCACTGAGATCGTCAGAGCCACGGGCAGGCTACTTTTCATTGAAAGGGAGTAGCTTTGATGATGTAAGTACGGCTTAGCCAATTTACCCTTGATGGCTATCGAGGTTCTTTTCTTCCCTTTTTCCTGACCTGATTATGGCATAAAAACATGTAGGTTTAATATTTTCACTACACAGAGCCATCTGTATGTAACAATGTGACAGTTGGGACTTCACTACTTTCCCCCTAGACGAAGTAGAGGAGATAGAAATGTTAGGATTTCAGCTAAAGGCTTAAAAGGAAAACATGGCTACAGGGATTCTCTGTTATAGGCCATTTACTACCGCAAGTTCTTCTCTTCCCTCTCTCTTAGACAACATTACCAACATGTGGCTTACGCACAATAACTTTTTTCAGTTGGGAGACTTTAATGTCTGGGCAGAAGGAGGCCTATCTGCGGCGTATAAGGAGTTACTCAGTACCTGCGAAACTATCGGCCTCCAACAACAGGTCCATGGCCCCACACACATAGCTGGCCATACGCTGGACCTCATTTTCTCCCCAGAGGATCTAACCTCGGTAGGGGAAATTACCCCCCTTTGCTGGACTAATCATTCACTGATTACCTTCTACCTGCAGGTGGGTAAGAACTGCTCCCTTGGAAAGTCAGCAGTACACTCAGTAGAAAGCAGAGCATGGCACAAACATTCTAATATTAAATCCAAACCTTTCGTTAACAAAACACACTTCTCTCCGGTAGACTCTATTGAAGTGAACTATCAAAGATTTGAAGGGGAAATTGTAAAAACCTTAGATGAAACTATACCTCTGACTACCTTAAAAACCCCAAAAAAGTTGTCAGCCCCTTGGTATGATCTTACTTTAAGAGATGCTAAACTAAAGTGTAGGCAACTGGAGAGGAAATGGAGGCGCCATTATCTTAAGGAAGATAAGACCAATCTAATAATGCGCTAAATGAATACAAAAACAAGTTAAGGAAAGCAAAAACTAATTATTATTGTGAGCTGATTACTGCAGCCCCTAAAAAAGCAAGGAAAACATTTGAAATACTTAAAGAATTGACTAATCCAACTCTTTTTAAGCGAGAGATTATACCCTCGCAGAAATTATGTGATGAGCTGTCGGAATATTTTGAAAGCAAGATCAAAATAATTTTAGATGGGATTGACAAACCTACAGCATTAAAGCACGCTATCTCACACACTTATAGTTCTGCTCGATGTCTGGCCCGATGTTAAACTGGCTAAAATCCTATCTGTTCAGCCGCTGTCAGGCGGTATCCCTCCCCCCTTTTCTATCCAAATTTAGAATGACAACCAATGGTGTCCCCCAGGGCTCTTCCCTCAGCCCTATTCTATTCAATATTTATATCAAACACCTTATCTCTCTTATCAAGTCCCACAAGATAAAGCTGATTAATTATGCAGACGATACTCAGCTAATTCTGTCATTGAACAATGACCAGGAGGACACCCAAGGCAACTTTCAGGCATGCATTCTTGACATCTTTGACTGGATGAATGCACATTCACTCAAGATGAATGGAAGCAAAACTGAACTACTTTGTTGCTCATCCAATAAAATCCCAGTATCTCTATCCTCTAACTTCTGGCCTCTACCCACGGAATTGCCATTGGGCAACCCAGCGGCGGTACGAAACTTAGATGTGATGACAGATGATGGTCTGTCTATGGAAAAACAAGTGAACGGACTTACCGGGACTTGTTTCACACTGATCCGGGCCCTTAGGAAGCTATATCCTCTGCTTGATCTGCCAGCCAGATCACTGATCTCCAGAGGTGTAATACAGAAAGTGTAATACAGAAACGACTGAGTGTGAATTGTGTTAAGTGTTGTGTATTGTCCTGTCTGTCTTTTGGTACAAACATAATTTTGGGTATCACGGACAGGGCGCTCTCAAATCCGACAGTTGTTGATAGAGAATGCAAATACTATAAGAGAAAAATATATCACGTTTTTACACTCATGGTGATGTGTTTATTGGGTTATCCACAAAGTGAATAACAGTGTTCCTGGTCAGAATAAGCTGTTTTTCATATCTTTCCAGATCTAAAAGAAAAAAACTCTACCGATTGGGTATTGTATTATACAATTGTTGGTTTTGATATCTTGTAAAGAGACCAGATTTCGTGTCGCTCACAATTAGGAGTGGTAATAAGAATCATCTTTGTGGTCCTGACGAAAAGCCGTGGGCTAAAGGCTTGAAACATGTGGAGTGTGAGATACAAACACATAAACGTATGTCTCACAATTTTACCCTTTTTAACAATACCAGCAATTGGTCAGAATAACATTTTGTGTTCCTACTTAGCCAGGTATTTTTTTACTTTAGATAAGACCCTCCCACTTTTATACCTACCATCTCTACATAGTGTTGGAAAAAGTGCTCCAGCGTCTGTTTGGTTGCAGCATGCCCGTTCCACAGCGAGACGGGAAGAGCCCGATGATGAAGCATGCCACCAAGGGAAATCTTGGTAGGTGAGGGTTAGTTTAAGAAAACCTTCTGTTTTCCATACTTAAGGGTGGAAAGATATTCCAATCTATACAGCTGGACTCTCTTTGTTTGATATAAGTAATTGTATAGGAGGCTGAGTCCTCTGTTTCCCTGACCTCTGTCTCCCCCCTTTTGATGTGTATTAAAACAATATACAACAAAAACTGCTGTTTTATATATATATATTGGTGTACTGTTTAGCCTTTGAGATGCCGTGGCTTCCCCCTTTGAAAAAGGTCAATGGTGACCGAAATGCATCAGGAAACGCCAGCGCTGCAAAACGAAATAAAATCCTTTAAATTTACCGAAATGTGTGCGGCTCATTCCTTTCTCCAGCAGAGAGGGTTTTTGTGATATATATATACATATACACAGATATAGAAGAAAGTAATGCCGCTGGGCATTCGCGGCAGAGAGACACCTTCAGTCATCGAAGAGCTACGTTTTTTACGAGTGGACAGGTCTCTCAATCTGCGATCTCGGCCACAGCGCAAAGAGAAAGTAGGAAGAGGAAAAACAATAGAAAAAGCAGACGCTGGGGAAGGAAGCACAAAAGACACAGTAAAACCGACACGGAGAAAGTAACAAGTGAACAATACATTGACAACACAGTTATAAATCTCACAGATATGGATCTTAGCAAAGAAGAAGAAAAGATTTTATCATTAGGACTGTATTTTTGTTCTACGACTAATTTACTACGCACAAACTAGGACTTCCAGATTTATAGATCATTTTCTCCAGGAACATGTATGTAAATTACCCTCATACATAAGGGACACCAGAGATTTCTTGCGTAAAATATATAACGTGCCCTGGGATGAACAGTACTTACTTATGACCCTAGATGTTACAGCTCTCTATACGAGCATTATACACGTCAATGGGATCAGAGCACTGAAACACTACTTGGGATCAAGACCTATACATCTACACCAGCACACACTTATGCTTCTTAGCATGGCTGAATGGTGTCTAGGCAACAACCTCTTTATGTATGACCAACATACCTACAAACAAACTCAGGGGACAGCAATGGGTACCTGCTTCGCCCCCAGCTATGGGCTTGTGGGAGGAGCAGGTACTCGAGGTCAACTATGTTAAAGAATGGTCAGAGAATGTGGTCCTCTGAACCAGATATATAGATGATTTATTCATCTTGTGGAAGGGATCACCTGAGTCGGCACAAAGATTTTCACAAGAAATCAATAATAACGATCTGAACCTCTCATTCACCTGTGACATCAGTACGAAAGAAGTAAACTTCTTATATCTTGTGGTATATGTAGAGAACAATATGCTCCATACAAAAACATACAGAAAGCCGACATCAGGGAATTCCATTCTGCACGCCAGCAGTTTTCACCCTACCAGACTCAAAAACAGCATTTCCTATGCAGAATGCTTGCGCATGAAGTGCAATTGCAGTAGTGAGGAAGCATTGGGTGAAGCACAAAAAGATCTATTCAACAGATTGAGAGTACGAGGTTACAGTCAGGATGTGCTAATGTCAGCAGAGGCAAAAGCAAAACCCAAAAAGAGAGAGGAGTTGCTGTTTGGTATGAGTAGTAGTAAGAAGAGAAAATCTGACCACTCTGGACCAGTACGTCTTATTACAGGATACTCAGCCTACCATGCCAGAGTACGTAATATTCTATATAAAAATTGGAATATTGTGAGAAGTGATCCCATCATAGGCCCCGAAATACTACGTGCCCCACTTATATCATTTAGAAGGGCAAATTTAATGAGTAGGGAGCTAGTGAAGAACTCGCCGCAGGCCAAGAGTGGCACTGAATGGCTTAGAGTCAATAAAGGAATTCAGAAATGCTCGAAATGCAAGGCGTGCCGCTGTGGCCGCAACATGAAGACTTTACAATCACCACTCAGAGTAACACCGATTGAGATCAGAGGTACATATAACTGCAAAAGTGATTTTGCGGTGTATGTGCTGGAATGTACTTGCCAGAAACGATATGTGGGCAGCACTATACACATAGTTCACATCAGGATACTGCAACATCTTAGAGCATTTGCCAATGATGACCAAAGCTACCCAGTAGCAGGACATATTAATCAATGTCATCAAGGTAATGCAAAGGATTTAGTATATTCTGTCATTGACGCTGTCCCCAAAAGCCCAAGGTGAGGAAACAGACAGCTCCAACTAGAGATTGGAATCGAGGTACATATTAATTTTGAACACCAGAATACCTCAGGGATTGAAATCCGATGAGGAGTTAACGGTACATCTTTAGCTGCAGAACCTCCCTCCCGCAGACTGGGTGTAAGGTATACTTTTAGTAAACATTTTCACACTCGTTTAGATTAGTTCATTTATTTAGTTCATATGTAATATTTTAGTAACATATTGTCATGGAGTTTGACTGAAGTACGTGATGCGAATAAGTGAAGGGGTTCAGATACAGTGGTATTTTCGAATCAACTGTTTGTTGTCTGACCGGGGGGGGCTCCCGCACCTCGGGGCCCGCCGGACGGAGCTCAAGCCCCGGGCCCAGCTTCCGAACCCTAGCCAGGCTGGGGAGAGCCTCCCCGGGCCCCAGTGGACCCCTGTCCCCAGCGCCCGGACCTTCGGCTGTCTTGCAGGACGGGGGGCTCCCGCAGCCCGGGGCCCGCCGGACTGAGCTCATGCCCCGGGCCCAGCTTCCGAACCCTAGCCAGGCCGGGGAGATCTTCCCCGGGCCCTGGTGGACCCCGTCCCCAGCGCCCGGACCCTCGGCTGGCTTGCAGGACGGGGGGCTCCCGCACCCCGGGACCCGCCAGACGGAGCTCAAGCCCCAGGCCCGGTCCCAGCTTCCAAACCCTAGCCAGGCCGGGGAGAGCCTCCCCGGGCCCCAGTGGACCCCTGTCCCCAGCGCCCGGACCTTCCGCTGTCTTGCAGGATGGGGGGCTCCCGCAGCCCGGGGTCCACCAGACTGAGCTCAAGCCCCGGGCCCGGTCCCAGCTTCTGAACCATAGCCAGGCCGGGGAATGCCTCCCCGGGCCCTGGTGGACCCCCGTCCCCAGCGTCCAGACCCTCGGCTGGCTTGCAGGACGGGGGGCTCCCGCACCCCGGGGCCTGCCGGACGGAGCTAAAGCCCCGGGACCGGTCCCAGCTTCCAAACCCTAGCCAGGCTGGGGAGAGCCTCCCCGGGCCCCGGTGGACTCCCGTCCCCAGCGCCCGGACCCTTGGTTGGCTTGCAGGACAGGGGGGCTCCTGCACCCCGGGGCCCGCCAGACAGAGCTCCATTCCCGGGCCTGGTTACAGCTTCCAAAACCTAGCCAGGCCGGGGAAAGCCTCCCCGGGCCATGGTGGACCCCCGTCCCCAGCGCCCGGACCCTTGGCTGGCTTGCAGGACGGGGGGCTCCCACAGCCCGGGGCCCGCCAGTCAGAGCTCAAGCCCCGGGCCCGGTCCCAGCTTCCGAACCCTAGCCAGGCCGGGGAGAGCCTTCCCGGGCCCCGGTGGACCTCCCTGGGTGGCGCGGGACATCCGCAAGTCGCTGCCATCCCAGACAGGGCCCAGGCGTCCCCTGCTCAGGGCTTCTCCAAGATCTCCAGGGGCTCCAGCTCGGCCCCCCTTTCACGCAGGGCTGGCCTCCTGCCGCTCCTCGCCCCGGAGACAGCGGGGAGCTAGGCAGTCCTTCCCGCTCTGCAGCAGCCCTGCCCTGGCTACTGACTGTCACCCCCCACACCCAGACCCTTGGGCGTCAGGGTGCTGACTCGGGCGGGTGTGCCTTCCACCTTCCCGGGGCAGGAACTAAGGAGGGTTAAGCCCAGGCCATGCCCTCTCCCTCCCGGCCTGCCCGGGGAGCCCATTTTCCCCGACTATTAAGCCCCCACATGGGGAAGGACAAAAGTTGGAGTAAGCCCGGCCGGCCGGCGATCTGGTCACCCAGCCCGCAGGGCCATTTGGTGGCCCGGCCCACAGGGCCATCTGGTCGCACAGCCTGCAGGGCCATCTGGTCATGCAGCCAGGCAACCAGATGGCCCGGGACGACCCAGCGCCC